>SRPQ01000054.1:0-61300 GCA_018360075.1 Claviceps cyperi
ATTTACGCGTAATTTACGCGTAATTTACGCTGTAAATTACCCCGAGGGTCGTAATTTACACATTTTGCCCAACCCTAGTGGAGAGTCAAAGATTCAATCGTTGAGACGCGCTTTGCACCGTGCACCGCCACAGAGGAAAAGATTCCGCGCGTACGGAGTAGTCGGCAAAACGACCACAACGACTTCGCAGTTCGGGCGCATACTCCGGGGGAGCAGAAAGCAGCTCGCCCTGTCGCAATACATACAGAACCAGCACACGAGCAGGACAAGAGGTATACCTGACATTCAAGAATGCTCAGACAAGCTCGGTCCATCGCCAGGGTGGCATTGCGCCCAACACAGCGTCCCGGGCTGCGATCGTCAAGGGTGTCCTACGCGACGTCATCGAAGAAGTCTGGACCTACTGTATGTACTCTTCCCTTTCAACGCCTTGTCAATGCCGAGAATTTACATTGCCATTGCCGTTTCCATTTCCTCAATCAAAGGAAGAAAAGAAGGAAACGGTGTAAGCTGACACGTTGGGCGTTGCAAAACTCTCCCCAAAACAGGCCAACTTCTACAAAACCTTTACTCGACCAGTGGCAAAAGTACTCGCTGTCGCTTTCTTCACGTACCAATGCTTATATGTCGGCTGGATGAAGCTTGATGCAGTTGAGCATCAGGAAAAGACAGACGGTACGAGGCTGTGACTTTCGAAGCTCCACCCTGTCCTCCATCACCCTCAGCATAGATCGAGATTCACACAGTAACGACGAAGCTTATCGGGGATATTGAGGGGGACATGAATATCGTTGAAGGAGCTAATACTAACATCCGTGCACAGCCGAGATAGCCAAGTTGGAAGCCCAGGTGGCCGCATTGGAGAAGGCGCGCGAGATGGAGGGGGAGAAGAAGAAGGACACAGAGAAGCACAAGCCACGATGAAAAGGGTTTTTTTTGGTTGGGAATTAAGTCGGGCGCGAAGAGCATGATTTGATACCCGTGGAGGAAAGAAAATGGTAGTGTTTTTCTTGAGCGGATATTGCAGGTGTTAACGTCGAGGCATTTGACGAACTTCAAGGCCGCTCGGGATCGGTGTCATCACCACAAAAAAACAGCAGACAGCGGCATCATGCGGTGTTGATGCTCCGCACAGACTTCCATCACCATAGAGCGCTCGACATACACAAACGATGGCCGATATGATCTCCATGTACCTACACAGCTATACCTACTCGTCCTTGACAGAAATCACCCCCTCGAGCCGAATATCGCGACTACTCGCCCCTACAAACACGGTGTACTCACCCTTTTGCAACACCCATCTCTGCCTCCCGACGTGCCACTCGCTCAAATCTCTCCTCGTCAGCTCAAACCGCACCACGGCATCCTGCCCCGGCGCAAGGCTGACCTTGTCAAACCCGCGGAGCTGCTTAGGCGGCGCCCCCGGAATCCCCACGTACAACTGCGCAATCTCATCACCGACCACGGGGCCCGAGTTGCTCACTCTGGCCTTCACTGTGGCCACCATATCCCACACATCCGTCCCGTTACACGACGACGACAGCGACGACTTTGACTCGCAAGGGCCCCGAACCGCCGCGAGCTCCACGATCAAGTCGCTGTACGAAAACGTCGTGTAACTGAGGCCGAAGCCAAACTCATATCGGGGCGTCATGTTCCTGGCATCAAAGGCCCGGTAGTCTAGATACACACCCTCTGCGTAATCGCACTGAGGATTTGTCGTATTCCCCCGCCCGCGTCCACAGGGTGCGTACACGGGATAATCGGATTCATTTCTGGCAAGCGTGTAGGGCAGCTTGCCCGAGAAGTTGGCATCGCCCCAGAGGAGGCTTACGAGGGCGGCTCCGCTGTCCTGGCCGGGCAGATGGGCGAGAACCGCGGCCGTGACGTTGGGGTGCTCAATCCAGGAGTCTACGAGGCGAATACCCGCGGCGTGAATCACGACCACCGTGTTGGCGCACTTGGATGCAACATTGAGGACGAGCGCGTCGCTAAAGTCATCGTGGAGGCCTTCACGGTCCCAGCCCTCGGTGGCCATGGCGTTGATGAAGACGAGACAGGCTTGCGAGGCTGCATTAACGTCAGGGTCTGGTGAGTTCAGGTCCCAGTTGACCCATGTGTTGTCCTTTTGCGCCCTTTGCTGAATGGCACTCAGGGGCTATGAAGCAGAGCCACGTTAGCATGTACGCTGGAAATGGGGAAACGATTAGGGAACATAGGTGGGCAAGAAAAAGTGGCCATCATAATCGAACACCGGCTGAAGGAGAAGGGAGAGAAATAGCTCACATCACTTATGTATGCCGGCGCATTACTCCCAGCTCGTCCTCCCGCAACAATAGTCCCCCCTCGAGCAGCCTGATCGAAACGATACTCTCTACCCAGAACAGCCTGTCCCATCTCCTTGGATGACAAGTAGCCCAGTTCGAACAACTTGTCGGTGTTTTTGGTCGCCGGCACGGTGGCATCATAACCAAATACCGACACCATATGGGGCTCCTTCAGCGGTAACGCCTGTCGTTCGTTTTTGACAAGCACGTGGCCTGCACGAGCACCCTCCATGAGGATAGGCTTAGATCGCTTGTCCCGCGCGTCGATGGGCTCGTGCGGTTGCGTCAAGTTTTTCATGCCGATTCCGGGTGCAGGGAAGTCCTTGTCCTGTCCGACGAGATACCATGCTGCGAGGATTCTGTGGTCGTGATATTTTAGCCCTCTTTTATCTTTGCTTCTTTTCTCTCGTGCATGATGTTTGTTTGTCAAAGCAAGGAAACAGCACTCTTTCTTCCCCAGCTCACTGTCTCTACCCCAAATCTCTACTTTCTTCTATGGCAGATGCAGAAGAGAGAGGAGAGACATGCCTACTTGAGTCAAGGGGAAACCGGGATAAAGGGTAAATATAATGAGAGAGAAAAAGAGAATACGTCAGGGAAAAGGAGCGCCATACCTCGTTGCCATATCAGTCACTCTATTTTCCTCCACCGTGCCATTCCGCACCGCTCCCATCAAATTCTCACCCCACGAACCTTGCCCCGGCATGAGCATGTCGAGTCCCGCGTTTGCACTCCGCAGCGTGTGCTGAGCATTCCAATCCAGCATCACGAAGCCCTCAAATGCGAGCTCCCCCTTTAACACGCCGTTGAGGAGCTTGCTGTTGTCACACGCATACGTGTTGTTGACGCGGTTGTAGGAGCACATGACGGAGGCGGCCCCGGCGCGGACGCCATCCATAAATGGCCAGAGGTAGTACTCGTGGAGAGTCTTGTCGTCGATATTGGAGGATGCGGCCTCGACGCCGAAGTAGGGGCGGCGGTAGGTCTCTTGTTCGTTTGCGATGAAGTGCTAGGTGTGATGTCAATAGACTGTCTTGTCGCTTTTACACCTTGAAACGAAAAGGAAGGAGTACATGAATCGTGGCCGTGATTTCTTTTCAGAATTTCGGTTCTTGATGAGACCGTGTACTTCGACTTGGACGAGTCAACCTCGGCCGACCTCTGCACTCGGCTCAAGGTTTGGATTGAACTGGTTATATAGGGACAAGTATACCTTGAGATTCGCCATGACGCCCGCAGTCTGCATTCCCACAATGGTCTTTGCGTTCAACTGCCCTGATAAATAGGGGTCTACTGAGAAACCTTCCCAGTTTCTGCCGCCAAGCGGAGTGCGCCCAAGGGGGCCGGCATTGGGGCCGAGTGCGATATTCACTAGATATTGTCAGTTGCACCTCTCTTCTCTTCTCACGCCCGGGTCGCCCCGTCTTTCCTTCTCTCTTTCACTTCCTAATGATGAAATCCTTCTCTCATCCCTCACAGGCACACCATGCCGGCGTAGCCCACTAAGAAGAAGAAGGGATGACGATGATAAGCAAAAGAAAAGACGGGAAAAACTTACCCCCCTTGGCACGAAACTCTCTAGCCATCCAAAGCCCCCTCTCATACGTCAAATTTCGATCCCACGACGACCCAACGTGCAAGCCTGATGGCCACGCGCTGACCATGTCCGCTGCCCTCACGCCATTTCCTGCGTCCATGAGGCACAAGCCCTGCCAACCTAGACGCGGCACTGACCCCGTATTGCCAGCGCACGTGTTGCCCTTGTCGGGAAAGCCACGCGTGATGTTGACCTTTTCTTCGAGCGTCATCTGCGCGACTAGAGCGCGGGCTTGGGCGTAGGGTATTGTCCAGAGGCCGGTGCCGCGTCCTTGAGCTGAGAGACATTAGTCTTTCCTAACGTATCAGAAAGACTGAGTGAAGGGAACGGAGTTGTATCGGGCGCCGGGCGAGAGAATAATAAATGGAGGGACTTCTAAGAAGAATGGATACAGCGGGAGAATAGATAGGACTGTGTACGATGTTCATATTCGATATAGAAGAATAGTAAGTTGTACTCGGTAGGCAGAGGAACGTTCGAAACCTGCCTTCTCGCCCAACCCAACATCAATAGACTCATGTAGTAAAGAGAGACTCGTCTCATCAATGCCCTTGAAAACCACAGACAAAACTTCCGCGACCCCTCAGAAATGGTTCCAGAATCGACTTGGTGGTAGAAAATGTCACATACGAGTTGGATACACCTCTGGCGAAACCGCCCTCGCGCCAGCATCAACATCATTCCCAGCGGCCAGCACCCCCGACGGCAACACCGCCAGGCCAAAGCCCAGAAGTACCCTCACATGCATGCTGACTCCGAGACGACACGTTCTTGCTTGCTCGGCCCCAAGATGATGAAGCAAAATGGGGTCTGTAGAAAGATATCTCAGATAAGACGAAATACCGTGGCGGATCAAAAATAAGAATATGTGGAATGGACAAGTGAAAAATGAGGTTGAAAAACACTCAACTTGGGGAAGACAGTACTGCAGGCCTGTATTAGATATGTATATCGATGCTGCACGAAGGCGTGTAATTTTTGTGGCATTCGTGGCGAACGGCTTCACGAGGAAACAATGGCTTTTTGAACCCGGTGCAGCGATGTGACGGGTATTGTCCTCGTTGGTTGCACTCGGCTGAGCTAGGTAAATAGTTTAACCGGGGGGGGCGGGAAGGTACCCGGACCCCGGGGTTGAGGGAGCCGAATCATGGATGGGGTGCGGAAGTTGGAACGCAGTGGGGGGTGCGCGGAGGGTGATGCCGTCGATGATGAGCGGATGATGCCCGAGCAACTGATAAGGCGGACGATGCAGCGGATGACTGAATGAATGACAATCTGGATGATGCAGACGCAGATGTTTGTGTCCTATACACGGAAAAAAATGTGCTCCCCAGACCCAGCCTTGATACTATCCACCACGACCTCCATCGCAGCCATCCCTCTTTTCACCACCGTCCGTCCGTCGCCACGTCATCGTCAACTGCCCGTCAGGTCCATGCTATCCCATCCAAACATATCTATGCTCGTGTCCAGCCCGCCAAACAAGTCCCCATCGCCCGTCGTGTCCATGCCTCCCGCATTTCCCGACGCTCCCAGGCCCATATCCAAACCCACTGAGTCGGCACCGACCCCCGCTGCCGCCATGGCATCGACATCCCCCAGTTTAGATTCTCCGACGGTGAGGTCGACCTGTATCCCTGGTGCTTCGAGCATAGCCTGTGGCGGCGGCATCACCATATGTGCCTCGACACGGCGATGAAGGCGCACCACAATGTCAACGAACGCGGCGTCCTTTTTCTGCAACGTGCGCGCCTGTTCCGCCCACAAGGCAAGCATTTGGCGCAGTGTCAGCGGCCGGCCCGAGGTAACCGGCGCGTGTCCTGTCGCGTCCAGCATGCCCTTGGCCGGCGGCGGCTCATTCGTCACGTCGGGTGCGCAGATCATGGCTCCGACAACGTCGTAGACGATGCTCGCGCTGCCGGCCTCGGACTGGGTGCGCACTTCGTCGACAAGCAGGCGGAGCGTTTGTTTCGCCCCCGCGACGCGTGTCATAGCCATGAGCTGTCGATGCGTGTAGGGTGCCGCAATCGTGTTCGCCGCCGGATGGACGGCCCATTGCACCAGGCCTTGCACTGTGTGTCGCAGAGCGCCCGCCATGCCGGTGCTTGAGCTGATGGTCCAGGAGTCGAGCTCACTGTAATCGGCGGCGCCTGTTCGTCGCGACAGAGGCAAATTGTTTTTTAGAGCCATCAACAGCGGCTCGATGTTTTGATTCTTGGGATCTTGGCGCTGGTACGTCCGTAGAGAATGGTCCAGCGGGGCTGCAACCAAGTTCCGTACCGTCGATAGCATGGCGCTTGCTTCTCCAGAAATCGACGCCGGGAGCAGTATGAGCTGTAAAATCCTGATGATGGCTTTTTGCTCTTTTTGTTCCACCCACAGATAGTCTGCCAGGAAACGTAGTGCGGGGACCAGGGAGGGTAGGAGAAATGTATCGACGAGGTCTGTGAAAGAACGGTCAGCAAACAAGGACAGAGAACAAGGCGAGCAGCACAAGGCGGAGCAACAAGCCAAGAACCTGCAGCCCTAGGAGCAGATACGCACATTCTATGCCCCCCTTGAGGGCTTCATCCTTGAGATAGCCATGCGCATACGCCACGACAATGTTCTGGAAAATGGTGGCCACGAGTGAGTGAAAGTCGTGTGGCATACAAGATGACATCAAGTCGTCTCCGAGGCCGCCCGAGTCACTGCTAAACAGTCCTTTGATCCAGCCCGTGACATGTCCCTTTTCCTGATCCGTCAGATCATCCCGCTCCCGGCTGACGTGTGCGCTGGTCAGAATCTTGGCGACACTCGAACCGGGCGACATGATGCCCATATCTGCAGCAGTCAGGTTGTACCGATAAGAAAAGGCCAAGATGAGCAATAGAATGGATCCAAACTCTTCGTAAATAGGCTGATACTCGCCCTGATCTTCTTCGTAGTGCCAATTGTCCAGCAGTTGACACAGTGGCTGCAGGATATCCGGTGCCTTCTCGAACAAAAGGAGAATGTCGAGAGTGTGAGGCTTTTGCGCAAGTTGACTGCACAATAGGTGGAGAGACACTGTGTCTTTATTATGACAAAGCTGTCGCATGATATCCACCAGTGCGTGCGCCACGGCGCCGACGTTTCCATCAATCTTTTCCACATCTCGGATCAATCCTTGCATCTTTTCGGCATCCGCAAAGCAATTCTGGACCAATCTGTCCTTGGAGTGCTTTTCGAGTGACGATTCGTAAGACATGGATGTCTCGCCCAGGATCCGTTCCACATGATCTCGTTGTACCAAGCCTTGGAGAGCACAGGCTGTGCAAAATTCCTCACGAACACTCTCCGTGTATGGGTTGTTGCTGCGTGTTTCGTCAAACATCAGAGACGTCGTTGGAAAGATGGTGGTGTCGACTCGGTTCAGTGCTTCGGTGATGCAAAATTCCGTCGAATTTATGTCGAATCCCGTGCAAAGCTGACATATGATAAGTGGTAATTTGCTGATCAAAAATGATTTGAGTAGATGCGCGTCTTTGCTTGCCTCGTTACGGAATACAGCGTTGGCGAGGACGTCGAATGAGGCCAGGATTAGGTCAATGGCTCCCGACTGTGTTTGGCCCTGGAGTCACGGTTAGATTATTAGTTCAGCTCTTGGTCCTCAATTTCAGGCCGGGAAAAATAATCATCGAGCACCGTACCTGATATCGATTATGTATATACGATACGAGGGCATGATCATCGATCAAAGGACGTCCTACAAGCTACGGGTCCATGCAAAATCAGCATTTGGCCAGTAAAAGATACTATACATATGCGTGTAGATAGACAAGCAGCAAAAGCCTCCTTGTAACGTACCGATGCATTCAAGTATATGTATAACGCTGCTCTTGTGTTGGAAATAGGCATGTCTGAGATGACAAAACTGTCCAATCCCACAGTTGTGTCGAGTAGTTCATCCATGGCGGCATTGGCAGCAGCCTGCTTCTTCTTATCAACAGGATCCAACTTTGCCAAGGTATCTGTGCGAAACATCTCGAGCCTATCGACGAATGGGGTGGGTTGGAGCGTCTGAACAAAGCGTGCTAAGCTCTCGGAGAAGTACTTTCTAATGCCTGGTCTAGTCAGAGAGAGGAAATGCAAAAGGTAGGGCAGAAGTACCTACTCTTAGCGAAAGGCTTGCCAATGGATTTTACTAGCAATGGAGTTTCCACCAGTCGCAGCAATAAAGGAATAAAAGCCGCTCGGGAGACATCCAGATCATCCCGGTGCTGAGCATTCTGATGAAGGTCCTCCATGACGTCAGCAGCGAAAGAAGTCGACGCCGAGGTGAATAGCTCCATCCATTTGGACATAATGTGGCACAGTTGCAGCGCAGCTCTCGTGTCTCGGAAAGCCGTTCCCTCGACCATGGTTTTGATGACATGGTAGAACATGACCTCTTCGAGCCAGGAAGAGCTCCGCCAGCGCCTCAACGGCTTCTTGCCACTTGCGCCATTCTCGTGGCCCTTCTCGTCGTCCATAGCGTCCATCGTACCGAGTTGCTCCACTGTATTCAGCTGCGCATGCAACGAAGAATACTTGTACAATGCGCGCAGTATCGAGGCCGCGTCGACATACCCATGCTGGCTGAGAGCCTGGATGTAGGGCGGGATGCGCGGATCGGGACTCACGTCGTTGTCGGGCTGCGGGCGAAGAAAAAGCTCAGCAACGAGGATGGAGGGAAGCGGATGTTGTGAATGGACGAGCCGGATGAAGTCGTTGAAGCGTTCCCTCTCCAGTCGCTGGAGGATGCATCTGGCGATGAACTTTTGCCAATACTGTGCAGCATCGAGCAGCGCACGACGGGCGCTTATTTTTTGTTCGCTTATTCTCTTTTGCATCCTCTTCTCGCTGCGTATGGGAGGCATCTGGAAAGAAGGAGTTCGGAGCGGGCCGCAAATGGATGGGATTCGAGAGTCGAGGTTCGAGTTGTCGAATGAGGGACGGTCAGATGCGATCAATCGCCATAAGGAAGCATTTGCTGCGCGTGGCAGCGCAGGTCGAAGGCGCAACCAAACTATTGGGGAGCGGGCTTTCCCACAAGATGCCAACGGGCAGTTTGTGGCCTCTTGTTGATCGCCACAGTCGAGTTGTTCCGCAAGATGAAGCTTGACAATCGACAATCGATGAAGGACAATGGGAGCCTGGGTCATAAGTGGGACGTGACGAGGCCAAGCGGCAAGTCGAGAGGTGCGACGACAATGGCCCCGGTTTGAGGTACCACATGAGATGTACATAGAGAGGTACCCGACGCTGTGGATGCTGTGTGAAAGATTATACAGATACCTCCATACCATGTCTCCCCCGCTAGTGCCAAAGTCCCCGACCGAAGTCAGATGGAGCCCGTTTAACTACTATGTACTACCCGTTATGTATTGGCTGACGGCAGACCAGACACACTTTCTTCTTGGTTCTTCGTTCATTATCAGATTCCGTTTGCGTTTACATCATCGCCACGACATATGACGGCCTAGTGACGCGTACGATGTGAGTATGACAGAACGCGTCATTTGAACAGGGAGTGGCCAGGTTTCCCCCCCAGATCTTGCGGAAGGGGAAGTCGAAAGAAGACATGAACGCACGAATCACAAGTCCATTGTCGTTCAAAGAGATGATACCGAGACCCCGTGGGACATCAGTACCTACATGTGAGACCATGAAGGCATTTACCGAAACACCCTGCACGGGCGTCGGGCGGGTGGTAGAGCGAGAGAGCGACTGTTACCAACAGGTTCTGGGCTTGAGAAACGAATGAAAGAATGAGATGTTTTGACTTCGTTCCCGACAATCAATAGCCACCTTCATGGTGGAACCGAAGCAAATTCTCAATGGCAACTGCAGGGACATGGTGACGGCCTCAGTGCTTAGTTACGTCGTAGAACGGACTAAGTCTTGCCCTAGGCTCGGCCAAACTTTGCCCTTGTGGTAGATAGTTTAGCCTCACCGCCGAACACGTGCGCCGATGTATTAACCTTCCCAAGGGCGATCTTCGGTGAATTGGCAATTTGCATTCCCCCTATTTGTCCCGAGTACGTGCCAGACATACTCAGCTCCTACTCAACCCTCCGCCCCAAGTCCGCGCCGCCTCCGAGACTATTTCAATGTGAGCATGATGAGTGAAGAAATCGATTGAAGGGGCAACTATAGGAATGGAAAGATCCGGGACTTTATTCACTCAGAAGTCCGGAGATTACATCTCTCGGGCAGCCAGGCTCTGGGGCCTATTGCCAGATTCTAAGAGAGATGGACAATCATAGCCCCTCCCCGGAAGCCCGTCACGAAGAAAAGCTCTGGGAGTAGTCTGGGAGAAATCTGGGGAGTGGTCTACCAGAAAGCTGGGGAATAAATAGCACTGGAACGCCGCCGTCCAGTCTTTCGGCAAGCGCTTCGAGATTCAAGCTTCATGCGAACCTAAGATGGCAATCATGGCATGGTGACCAAAAGCCAGAGTTCATGCGACAATGAAGCGATGACGCTGCCTCCGTGATAGACTGCCGTTGCTCTGGCACTGCTGAGCGCGTATTCGGACCCCCCCCCCCAGGACAACTTACAAGGATATCCCCCCGACTCGCAAATTTCGAATCCGGCTCAGATATGACTTGATACCCGTTCAATTTTCATCGGGCTCGGAGATGCCTTGGGGGAGTTGAAGGAGAGGATACACGTCCATGAGCACCAGCTGATCGCCAAGGCAGCGAAAGGGAAACGATATCCGGAGTGGCGAGCAGAAGTCGCATTGTCTCAAATCTTTTGCGTTATTTTTGCTTTCAAAGACCCGTCACAGAGCACCACACAGTGTCACTGGGGCAGGGTACTGCGAAGCAAAGAAAGCGAACGGAGTCGCAGATTGACCGCAGAAGGCACTTGCTTGAAATTCACCAGCCCGAGGGCAGAAGGGTCGCATTTTTGTATCTGGCTGGTGGCGTTTTGTATTCAGTATCGAGCGCGGCGTTAGATGACGTGGTGTTCATGTTCGCAACCTTGGAATAATCAACGGGGCCAACACAGGCAAATGGTGGTGATTTTTAGACATAAGAAGCGTGGGGTCTTGACGTGTAATTTTTGACAATGTCGTCATGAGTGTTGGTCTTCTTAGCTTGGAACTCTTGTGCCATGACCGTGGGACTGGGATCCGCGTTGTACATCATCACCTGCAAGTTCAGTATAATGGTTCGTGGCGACGATATGAACTCCTTTCGGTATCACAGCCGATACCTGACATTCGACGCATGGTGTGCCGTGATGGGCTGATGATGTCGACATGAAGGAGCGAATTGGTAGGGTTCATGGTTGTTTGCATTAAATAGACTGGGGACGGCAGGACACAAGGTCAGGCGAAGTTTTCGCGATACATGACATGGGGTCATATAGCGAGCGAGTACATACATACATGAATTAGGTGAACGACTCGGACAGAGATTCCATAGCAGATGTTGTACAATCGTCTATCTTGTTAGAGTTGGTCGCGCATTTGGTGTCGGAGACAGAGTAGGTTCCCTTGCATAGTGTGTGGGACGTCGGACTTGAGTTGCGCATGGAAGTGTGTAGACGAGACTTGGAAAAAGCTAATTGAGGCACCCGACGAGCCGTTGCGACTCGCATGAAGGGCCTCTACATAGGTAATGCAGCAATGGCCAGATTTTCATCTTCCAAGTCTGCAATGATTCATGTGTCCAAGACTCCAAGAAGACAACGACTTGAGTAAAACCTTGACCGTATGTGTCCCAAACGCTCAGTCTCGTACAGTCGATTCATGACGCGTCTCGAGTCACTCAACGGAAAAAAGTATCCAGGCTATTTTAAGCTTTGTTTCAATGTATAAAAAAAAGGGCCATGGCCGGACACTCCGTCATGAGGAGACCTCCGTCATGAGGGAGGCCAGGGGTCGTGATGCTCGTATGGAGCCACGGTTTCTTGCTTGCAAACCCCAGAATAAATCGCAGGAATGAAACAAGCATAACTAGCCCATGCACCAATGCGCCATTTTTTTTGGCTCTCGGAGGTTTAGAGACGTGGCCATGGTTGCAAGTCAAGCAATGCGCTGCATCTTTCTGAATCTGGCCAGTGGCCACCCACACTCCAAGGCTTTGCAATTGAGCTCTTAGTCGTTTTCTGCCTTTTCACGACAATGCCTGGCAACGCCGTAGAATGCGCTCAAAGATCAGGCCATCAATGGACTATTTCTTTGCTGGGCGAAACCTTCACGACACTTGGCTAGAACGCGACAATTGGCTGTCGCGTGGTCTCAACCTCGAAAGGGCTTGACGAAAGGGGACTTGGCCCGACTTGGTCGGTTTACAGAGTGCCCTCAGCACATCCAAGGAAAATCAAGCTATCTATCTAGGCGCCAAGTGTTTGTTTTGAGACTTGTTCGAGCCATATGGCATACACACATCCTCAGGGTCCGAGCTATGTATATGTATGTACCTACTCAGATTCAACAACTGCCGGGAGTGGTCCCGGTAGCCAAGAAAAGTGACGGCAGTCTTTTGGTCTCAGCGTTTCTGTTTGCTCCCTGACATGATTGATTTGGGGAGATGATTCGAGAGGCGTCAAGATAATGACGTTGTGCCATTATAGAGTCATCGTGTAGCGTCCGCCCTGGTCATGACGTCGCGCCGTCGCAGAATTCCAGGATGACGAAAAAAACCTGCCCCCTCGCCTCGTTTGCACTTTCGTCGTGATACATACGATCGGGCTCGAGAAAAGTTTCGTAGGGAGGGATCGACATAGGCCTGACTTGATTTCCTGCGAGGTACGGCCTGAACATGGGCTACGTAATGAGGCTTTGTTGCGACTGCTCACCATGTTAGCAGTAGCACGAGATCGGCTTTGAGGCTTGCCAGTTTTTGACGTTATCGACATGACGGTATGTATAACATATCCAGCGTCATGGCACCTTGAATCATTGCTCAGGTTCGTAACGTCAGACGGTAGACCCCTACA
This sequence comes from Claviceps cyperi, assembly GCA_018360075.1. NCBI lineage: Eukaryota > Fungi > Ascomycota > Sordariomycetes > Hypocreales > Clavicipitaceae > Claviceps > Claviceps cyperi. The sequence goes on from SRPQ01000054.1 coordinate 12,886, forward strand.
CCTTCTGACAAAGTGGCTGATCGCAACAAACCGGCTGCACCAATTCGCGCTGGCCTCAAAATTGCGTCAAGAATGGGGTGCAGAACCCGGACTGGATTGACCATGACCAGCCCACCAACACCCCTCCAGCGACTGCGGCCAAGCGGGCAAGCAGCGCACCCTCCCTTCTACAAATGACTGAGCAAACTACGGGCCCTGAGGGGTCCAAGTTGTTGTTGTTGTTGAGTATTTTACGCCACGGCGTCCCAGTTTTGGGCATAGTAGGGCGTGCAGGGCTAATCCCGGGTTTTTCTAAATACAAGCCAATTTTCCCCAAAGAATATCCTACATCTCGGTTGCCAACGGCAGTTGTTTTCGGTGTCGTGTGCTCGCGTGGGCACAAGTTGTGTCGTTAAAAGCGGAATTTTGCCAGAGGCGTGGCTCCGCTACCAGAATTTCAAGAAGGTCTAGGTGACCAAGATGAGAAGGGCGTGCTGAACTCTCCGAAAGCACGCCGGTTGAAAACTCGAGGTGGGCAAACGCCGGTTTGATGGTGTCGTGGCTGGGAGGGGGAACGATGCCGCGGTCGTTGTCGATGTTGCTTGAGTTTCATTTACGACCTCGAACCAGCAGGACGGTAGATGAACAGGCGCCGTCGACGTTGGCGTCGACATCAAATGAAGTGGTGGTGCTGAGTGCGGCATTTTCGAGTTTTCCATTCGGTGGACTGCTGTTAGGGCTACAGCAGGTTATACAGCCAAATCATACAGAAGTGGGCGGACGTGGTCCGTGCACCGTTGCCGAGAAAATTGTGTAAAAGAGAGAGTTGCCCGAGGGGTCCAAGGACGGACGAATGAACGGTGGCGTATAAGTTTTCCCCCCTGCACTAGGGTTTTTCCTGTGCGGCTTATGTAACAGATGTAGGTACTAGCTAGTAGGCTCACCCCTATCTAGAGTATTTACAAAAAAAACAAAACGTCAGACCCCTATTTTTGGTAATGATTCCCAGTTTTCCCTGGTCGAGAAGTGACATCACCGGCAGATGGGGGTGGAGGCGATGGGAGGGGGGTGCAAGGGTCGATTTGACGGCCCCGTTCGGTAAAGCACAAATTATGTACAATCCACAAGCGAATCCAGTTTCTCCAGATTCAGTCGGATTGCCTTTTCTCAACGTCAAGAGTCAATCTCATTGATGGTGGGCGACAGATTGTGTTTCCGCGATTCGTGGATAGGAATGTTGTGCTGCCTCTTGGTCGTCTGTGGGTCCCTCTGTATAGAAATACCTCAATCTTTCGTCGACCCAATTAATACCTTCGTCTAATAGACAAGTATGTAAGTTGAAAGACGTTGATGGTTTAGCTTGGACTGGCTAGCTGTGCTGTGATTGTCTCGCTGAACCCTCGATTCCCCGTGGGATTCGCCGAAAAGTCGTTCGGTGGCGTCGCCCCAAAAATCGGGGTCTTTTGCTCATCAAGGAGACGGCTTCTCCCCGCCCGACATTTAGCGTAAAGATCGGCTTGGGCGAGAGCCCAGGGACTCTTCGACGTTCGTACAATGATTAGGTTACTGTGTGGAGGGAATTGAGTGTGGTCAGTGATCTCATGGCGGATGCTCCGTCGGTATAGGTATTAACGAGTCAAGAGACAAGGTCTGTACTCCGTACCAAGATTGGAATTCCCGGAACATGTGACACCGCATGACTCTATTGTCTGATCTGACTGTTGGCCATCAAAGAGAAGTGCCAAACTGGTGGCACTTGCACGCCCATGGGCGGCGACCTATGTCATCAGCGTCGCTCACAGCCATCTCGTCATGTCCATGGCCGTCGTACGGAATGCTTGTTTGCTGGGTGAGTTACAGAGCTCTCTGATGGCAAAGACCCTGCGCTTTGAGGAGCCAGCCACACACGCCAGGGCCTGAGTTGGACAGAAGCCCCCTCTTTCTCTCTACCTCCTACGTGGATCAGGCATTCCATGTGACGAAATCGTGGACCCCCGTGCTACGCCATACCTAACTTATATGTACCTACATACGGTAGTTCAAGTGGCGCACCCCCAACCCCAACAAAGCGAGCGAGTTCAGTAATTGACCGGTGATGCTTCGGCCATGAATTGACGGTGATTTGAGTTGCATCATTGCATGAAAGGATAACAAAACAAAGAAACTGAGACATGTCTCCTGCTACGCCGCACTTCGCAGTCGAAACTTTTGTGGTGCCGTCAAAGGTGGATTTCGTGCCATCATGATGATCATGCCAGCTCTAGCGTTTCCCCTCTAGCCAACAGTGATGCATTGTCGTTTTTGGCTCGGATAGTTAAGCATGCGGCATTGTTAGTGTACAATTGTGTACCTACTCCGTACTGTTGATGAGAAAAAGGTCAGAAAGTGGACTCTGTTATGTCATTTGCCGACCGAAAGCCAACTTTTTGGCGTCCTTCCTCGGTCGCTCTTGCCGTGGCATTGAGTGCAGGCTGGCTGGGGCGGCTCCGCAGTTGCCGCCCCAACCGCATGCAGGTGCTCACTGACTGACGAGGGTCAAACTCCACTCTCAGGCTTTTCAGGGGGAACCAGGCATCGTCAGAGGCGTCAGTGGCGCAGAAGCCAGAATAGTGGGTACCCCCCTGTTGACTGGGGAAAGGATTGAGTGAACTGTGACAGATGTGCTTATGTATAGGGGGCAAGTAGACGGTCAGAGAATGGGGAGAGTCATGCTTGCTAGATGTATCGTAGAAGAAAAACAGCCATCAACCACCCTCTCTGATTTATAAAGACCCTGAAAATCCACCCGCGACGTAATTACTCGTCTCACTCATCAGTGCAACTCATTTTTTCATCCACAGCCAGCGTACAAGTCATAAAACACTAGACAATCACGAATTAACTGGTGTACAAAATCTCTAAACCAATACACTGCATCCGACGTCTCATCATATCATCCACTGCTGTCTCTTTCCTCAACAGTGTCAACAAATTCTCATAGTCGCATCTCTCACATTCCGTCCACAATGCCCACCTCACAAGACTCATATAATATGATGTCCACCTCGCCTCAGCCGCCTCGAAGCTTGTTCAGCTATTCTCAATTCATGCATGAACACACGAAGCGTCAGATGGAGGCCAACGGATCCAGGTCTGCCCGTTCGAGTACTAGTTCCGATGGCAGTATGGCCAGTAATGGCAGTACATCTTGCGACTATCATCATTAGATGCCCGCGGCCGGCCATACATCAAGTCGCCTTCTCCAATGCGAAAAAAAATTTAAAAAAAATTTGACATTCAAGCCATCTTCATTTCACACCATTGGGCGACTCGTGTCCAGTGCACCGAGGAATTGTTTATACGTATATGTCACATTGCATAAGTTCTTGACGTGCGAGAAATACTTTCACTTTGCAGCGTTTGGGGCTTTCAGTCGGTTGGCGCCTTATCAGGTCTGTCCATCTCGGTATTGCTGAAGAGAAGTGAACGGTAATCATCAATGTTATTTACCCATCTGGAGCTTTGATGGATGCTAGGGATAATGTCTTATGATCAGATGTTTGGAGTAAGGATGAAAAATTTTATAGATTTGGCAATTCATTTCCAGCTCATCGTAACAGCATAATAAAGCCCAATGCTTGAGGTTCGTAGCACAGTCACTCCCATTTCTAAAAGAGCATGACGTTAAGAGCCAAAAAATATTTAAGCAATTACCTAGCATGCGTAATAATCTTCAGACTAAGTACCTCACACAAGTGACGGTTTTTTCTTGATGCCCAGTAACGCCGAATGATCCTTCTTTCTTTTTACTACACGTTTGAATGACGTCGTGGGCAGCCGTGGAATCTTGAAGCCATCCACTATTGTCTCAGCCTTCACACCACCCTTGCCGCCGTCGCTCATGCCAGTATCGAGAGAAATAACCTCCTCCACTGCAGCTCTCGCTTTAGCCTCAGCAAATACCCTCCTCGCCGCCTCCTCATCTTCTCGCTCCTGCCGGGCACGCTCCTCCTCCTCAGGCCGCACAACTGAATCCACATAATCTGTCCCCTCCTTCTCTGACTGATGAATCCGCGCATTTCGCTGCCGAATCTTGTCCAGCATATCCCCCGCAGCCATTTCCAGTTTCGCATCCGCGTTCTTCGCCTCCAAATCCGCCATGGCATTTTTCTCCTCCTCGCCCGCCGCCTCTGCCTCTTCGCGCTCCAGACGATCGAGCCGCTCTTCCACTGACTCCTCCTCTGCGACACGATTCCGCCAGGGCTCTGCGTTGCGCACCGCACCCTTGACCACGGCGTAGTCGTTGTTCTTGGGATCTGTCCGGAAGATAATTTCCGCGCTGCAGCGGGTGCATTTGATATGGAGTAGGAAGATTTGAATATTGAGATATTTGTGCTCAACGTTTGTTTCTTTGCGCGAGTTGAATTTGCGACCCTTGTAGATGAATTCGCCGCACGTGGTGCACTTCATGCTGAAGGGAGCCATGATTCGCACTGTTTGGATACGCGTGCCGCTCTGTTCCTGGCCCTTGCGCCCACCGCGCCGTCGGGTGATGTCGCGGGGATCGAAGTCGGGGGGGTAGTATTTCTGTTCAAGCACGACTGGGTCAGTATGCAATGTGACAGGAATGAATGTTCAGGAGGCTCTGCGATAGACACGAGAGAGACGTACCTGAAGAACTTTACGCTCAGACATGATGTGCTAGTGAGTGATGGTGATCTTGTTTGCCTTGTCTATCTGCCCGCTTTTGAGGTGTGCAGTGTATTGCCGCGAAGGAACAGCCGCTGAAGAATGGGTGAGAAGGAACGGCGCTCTGTGTTGTGAGGAGGATATATCGTCTGGGTTCGGCCGATGAAAGGAGCCTGGAAGAGCAGAGAAAGAAAAGGAAGCAACGCGGCTTTCACGATGGGTTTTGACAAAAACTTGACGGTAGATGGGGAGGCCTCGATTCATTGAAGTGATGGGTGGCGCAAAGAGTCGATGCTTTGCATGTAACGGGGCGCGTGATGAGACTAGGAGGTACGGCAGCGTATGCAATGCTACCAGACGACCCCACCAAAGTCCAATGCCGTACGGAGTACATCCATACTTCCACCGCATCATCGCATTTTTAACCACGATCCGCGATCAGCACCACACCAATTATCCGTCTCATCGCAACGAAGAAGAAAGAGCAAAAAGCAGGAAGATACTTGAGTATACAAGATTTACGCTACGAATACATCAGAACCAACCACCCCACCGCCGCCAAGATGCCCAAAGCAGAAGTCGGTTCAACCAAACACCTCGCCAACAAACTCAAAAGCAAAGGCCTCCAACGCCTGCGATGGTACTGCCAAGTCTGCGAAAAACAATGCCGTGATGCCAACGGCTTCAAAATGCACACCCAATCCGAGAGCCACGTCCGGCAAATGCTCGTCGTAGGCGACGACCCCAAGAAATTCATCAACCAATTCAGCGAAGATTTTCTTCGCGACTTCCTACAGCTGCTCAAGACAGGCCACGGCGAAAAACAAGTCCAGATGAACCACTTCTACCAGGAATACATTGCCAATAAGGAGCATATCCACATGAACGCGACGCGGTGGCCGTCTCTGACGGAATTTGCGAAATATCTCGGCAAGGAGGGCATATGTCGGGTGGAGGAGACGGAGAAGGGGATCCATATCTCTTGGATTGATAACTCGCCTGATGCGTTGAGGCGGCAGGAGGCGCTGAGGAGGAAGGAGGCGCAGGATCAGGGGGATGAGCAGCTCGAGCAGCGCATGATACAGGAGCAGATCCGGAGGGCACAGCAGCAGGCAAGTGCGAGTGCGGGTGCTTCGGAAGCGAAGGAGGAGGAGAGGGAGCTGAGGAGGCAGGATGGCGACGAGAAGATCACGTTGTCGTTTGGATCGAAAAAGGCCGCCAGGAACGGGATTGGGACTACGGTGGAGGCTGTGAGTGGTGAAGAGGGAAAGACACCTTTGTTAGACGCCTCTGCCTCGGTCGTCGCCGGCGAGATGATGCAAGGCAATGGCGCAACGGAATCGAAACCAGCTAGTTCCGGCAGCGGTGTCGTGTCGATGAAGATCGGGGCCAAGCCACAGACCAAGAACGTCTTTGCACAGGCCAAGAAGAACGCGCTGGCGGGAAGTCGGTCCAAGAAGCCCAAAAAGATTGAGCAGCCCCAGAAGATGAGCGAAGCCGAGAGGATTATGCGCGAGGAGATGGATAGGAAGAGGTCGCGCGAGTCTGCGGGCTTTGGGTTCAACATGTCGTCGGGCAAGAAACAGCGAAACTCATGAGACCATGAGGCTGTCGATTGCGACGCGTCGCTTGTCTGGCCCTGTGGCTAGGGAGGCATTTGCACTTTTGAGACATAGGCGTTTGGTTTTGCGTAGTTACCATCGGGGCGCGGGCGTATGGTTTCGTGTGGGAAAAAATAAAGAAGATGTCGATGCATCCAGGAAGCTTACATGTTTTTTTTTTTAAGATACCATGAATAATGACTGAAAATAACCCAATAATCTTTCCACGGTGCTCTGTTCTCGGGTTGCTCACCCCTCAAACGCCATGTCCTCACCAAAAACTCCAGAAAATCAATGTTCAAAATGTAACAAGAGAAAGAGAACAATGCTCCCCTTCGAAACCTGTCTCCTCTCGTCTAGTTATCCAGCGCCGTCTCGGTGCCGTCTCTCCTATCAAAGGCAAACACATTAGCACATTCACGGTCCAAGTCGAACCATCTTCTTGACTCCCCGCTCTTGAAAGAATGTTGGTTGACTCACGGAATATATTGTATTCTATACTCCTCCTCTAGCGCACTCCGCACCTCGTCCGGCAACAACCCCGACACCTTGATCGCATACAAGCCCGCCACATAGCCATCCAGACGCTGCCACTTGGCCACCCACGATTTAGAAGGGTCAGCCAGCGTGATCAGCCCCTCGAATACTTGTGATGTGCAGCTCTCGATTTGGTCCTGTGAGCCGGCGAGGTGGAGGAATTCTTCGCAGTTGGGGCATCCTTCGTCGCGGAAGCGCTATCACAATGTTAGAGGCCTGGATTGAACAGTGTACTCTTCGTTGTATCGAGGGGTTCTTGATGTGTTTGGGAGCTCCAGGTCGTCGCTCAAGATTCCTATGTTATACTGGGAGGGGGGTTTCGCACCGAAGCGGTCATGACGATGGAGCAGACCATGCAGGCGCGCAGGTAGCGCTGCTGGCCGGACGTAACGAAGTTGGACATAGTCTGCGACGAGGATTTCAGACCGCGCGAGGGATGCAGGTGGTGAGCTGCAAAATGGATGCGCTCGTCAGATGGGGGTTGTTGTATTCGACCTTGAGACCTAGGTAGTAAGAGTGACAATCGCGGTTGAAAGTGGCTTAGTACGACTTCACAGAGCAAAAAGGTGAAAAGGTGCTAAAGTCGGGAGGCTGCTAATTATTGTGGGGCGTGCTGGGATAGATACCTATGCTTGTAAGCGATATGCATTGCATCAACATACGTCCCTCGAAAAAGCTTAGTACGTCCTCGACGTAGAAGTTAGGGGGGGGGATGAAATTGAATCGCCCGCCAGTATCAAGAGCAGTATGAAAGCACGAAGGTATTTGAAGCGAGAAATTGATAATGTTTCCAAAGCTCCGAGAAAATGAAATCCTAATCAGAAACACAGCGCATAGCGCACAGCCAAAAAAACAAAAAACAAACAAAGGAGTACAATACCCCCCCAAAAAAGCATATAAAAATGTCGGAACACGGTCAAGACTTCACCCATACTTCTCGCACTTTCACCATCCCCCTCGCGGAACAGCCCTGGTCGTACGCATACCTCGAGCTCGCCACCGATGGCCCCCAAACCATCACGCTAGACAACCTTATGGTCAAGTCATACATGACCGCCGCGCTGACTCAATTCCTCGGTCTCACCGGCTCTGCCATCCCTATTGATATTCTCAAGGCACAAGACTCCATATGCTGGGTGAGGCTGCCCCGCGAGGACATGGATTCCTTCGCAGCAGCCATCACGGCCTACAGGGGCAGTAGAGAGGGAGACACGCAGTATGTGCTGCGGATGAAGGGATCGTCGAACTGGCTGGGGCTGTTACTTGGGCAGGTGGCGCAGGAGGAGGTGTTCCGGGGCGGAGATTGAAAAGTCTGTAGCGGCGAAGGACACGACAAGGAAAGATGGGAGGAAGATGACTGGTTATGATGACGATGAACGACGAAAAAATTGCCATCATGAATCTTGAGGTACTGGTATTTTCTCCTCTATGTAACCTGGTAACTATCTGTTTTCTCTTCTTTTTCTTTTTCTACTTGTTCTTCTTTTCGCATGATGTACCACCCGATACCAGACCTGAAAGATAATGAACAAAAACGCAAAGTTTTTATCACCAATGCCTATCAACCTTTCCTGACTCCGGATCCAATGCTTTCATGATGATAGTTTGCGGGGAATTTCGTGGATGTGGGTTGTGTCTTGTTACTGTGCATGTACAGTAATCATATTCTTGGCCATGATGTGTGTGGATTTCTTCTGAGATATTCTTCTTTTACATCAGGGATGACATGAGAGAACTTTGGGCATATGCCTGGACAACACAGTCAGTAAATAAGTAAATAGAAAGACAAGTATGCGGAGACGGTTGGTGCTGGAATCCCAACCAGTTCAAGGGGGCTTTACCATTGGCTTAATGTTCGGATGCGGTACAGCGTCGAATTGCTCGTATTGCAGCTTATAATCCGACTTGACATTGATATATGCACCTTTGTTCTCCGTCGAGTCGCAATATTTTGGCGCGGAAAAGACTAGTTAAGTCGTGTTAGAAGAGAAAAACCAGGGAGGGTGATATAGGGAAATCTTGGAGGACTGAGACGTACCGGTAATGCATCTTCCGTCGTGCTGGACCTCGTACCCAGCCATGCGAACTTCGTGGCTTCGGATAACTGCCTCAAGTCCGTTCTTCTCGCAGAACCTCTTGGTAACGTCGGGTCCAAATTGCAGTCCGACACCTCGCTTGCTCGCTGATCGGCCAGGCTCATCTTGCGGGTCAGTCCACAACATCTCCATCATGAGGCCGGACTGCCCAGGTTGTCTCTGGTTGTGTCGGTTGAGCTTCCGAATGTCGTCCAGTGTTACATTGTCGTCAGAGAACAGACCACCATGGAGAACAAGATACTTTTCGCCGACCAGCGTGGCCAGCGGTAGGGCAGAGAAGCTCTCCGAGAAGAGCTTGAACACCCTGAGCAAAGATGGTCAGTATGATCTACACAATATAGGCATTGGTTACACTCGTGGTAACCCCATGTGGTGATCACGTACCTCTCGTTGTATTTGGCTTTGCACTCTCCCTCGAAGCCGTAGACGCGGTTCATGTCGTCTGTCTCATGATTGCCACGGTTGAGGAAGAAACCATTTGGCCGCAGCCATTTGTAGGCATATAATAGCAAAGCAATCTCAGTTGACCATGAGCCTCTGTCGACAAAGTCGCCGTTGAAAAGATACCAGTGTTTATTGCTAGGCGATCCGTTACGACGGAATAGCTCCATCAAATCAAAGTATTGCCCTGGCGTGATTCAATTCAGCCATGTGCTTTATATATAAATCTGTGGAAAGGAAAATTGGGGGTTACGAACCGTGAGTATCACCACAAATGGTGAGCTCAACATCATCAGGTATTTGCATCTCCACCATGGTCGCCTCATCGTAAATGATCTTCTTGACTGCAATAATGATTTGGTAGACATACTTGCGGTGAATTTTCTTATTGTTCTTGAATCGTTCAGTCATGTCGTCGATGAATTCTTGTGTCATTTCATTCTCAAGTCGGACGCCATCATAGCCGTTTTCAACCACCATGGAATCAAGGTCAATGCCTTCAGCCGCCGAGGGTTCGTCACCAATCTCGATGGCATCGAAGAAGGCCATTTGTCGCACGATCTTCTTGCACTCCTCCAGCTTGAGTCTCGCATCTTTGTTGTTGGGGTCTAGTCTGACACACTCCTTGAAATCATTGATTGCTTCTTTGGGTCGCAGAATGGCGGTTCGGGCAAGCCCACGTCGGTAGAAAGCCTGAAAAGCATTATGAGCTCAATTCTGTTCTCCGCGGCGCTCATGGCAGTATACATGGAGTGTTACCAACCTTCACCATGCCGGGGTTTAGCTCCAGCGCCTTTCCGGCATCTTGGATAGCATATCCGTATGCTTCTGTTTTGATGTGCGCCTGCAATGGTAGGAAACAAGAGTCGAGTTGAGATCGTCAGTCACACGACTAGGAAGAGAAAACGTCCGTCCCAAACCGAAGCCTGGTCAGGCTTTTATTTTTATATACGCACTTGAGCACGATTGGTGAAGAAAGTGGCTTCCTTGTCATTCAGCTTGATGGCCTTTGTGTAGAAGTCGACGGCACCAATGTAGTCGCCTGAGGCAAAGGCCTTGTTGCCCTGGTTCTTGAGATCGACAGCTTCCTGAGACATAATGGCAGTTTGGCAAGTTGCAACTTGACAATTCGGCAGAGCGCCGGTCGCAGTGAGCGGGCGGGGAGCGGCGAAGGAGAGGCCCAAACCAAACAAAAGGTAGAGAGTAAGAAAATTAGTCTAGTATCTACCAGGCTGGACGAGGACTCAGGAGAATTGAGCGGTAATAACTAGAACCAGGCGTTCCGCGGCCGGAGAACCTGAGGAAAAATATCGGCGTCTGTACGGTATTTGCGCGTTGAAGGTGCAAATCCGAGGCATTGATTGGGAACGTGGGGCAGAGGCAAGGCAGGGGGGTTCTTTGGGCTGGGGGCCCGGGTTACACAAGCACGACTCCGAACGAGGGTACATGGGTCCATCCGAGGCGTTGTCTGGCCAACCACGGGCTGAGTTTGTCGCAATGCTGTATGGCCATTGGCCAACTTGTCAGCTGCCAGCTAGATTGACACGGCACTTTCAAGCCCGCTTAGTTGCATATGAGCGGGTCCGCATGTCACCGGCCAGAAGTTGAAAGAACTCAACTTCAAAGTTCCGACTCTGCGCCCGAGAAGTCGAGACAAGCAACAGCCCCCCACCTTCAACATCCTCAAAGCTCCGTCCTGGTCAGAGTCAACGTCAAATTTCGACATATAACACCGCCGTCCCGTCTCTGGTTGCTTAGAAATCATGCTGCTTTCATGACGTGCCAGATTCTGCCATCGCTCAACCAGCACCACCTACAATCGAGCAAAATAGGAAAACGCGTCAGCGTCGCTACATCCATCCACTTACAACACGGCACCCGTAAACCAACCCACTCACGACATCAGCCCGCTTGGGTTTTGAATATACGCGCACGACGCTAGACACCTTCATATGGAGTCGCCAGCTCTCAATAATGCCTCCGCAGCCTTGGTGCGGAAAAGGGTCGATACAGATCTGATGCCGGCACCGCCTCCGGTCAAGAAGATTAAGCGCCCGAAGAAGGTCCTAGATGAAGACTACTACACCGAGGCCATCTCCCACATAATAGCTCGAGACTTCTTCCCAGGCCTCTTGGAGACTCAGATCCAGCAAGAATATCTGGACGCCGTAGAATCCAAAGATGCCGCTTGGATTTCAAGCGCCGGCCTCCGGCTTCGAACCGTCATGACTCCAGGCAGAAACACCAAGCATTCATCAGCTCGATTCACGGCCAATGGAGGACACACGCCAACTACGTTCGTGGGAGATACTCCTTCAACTATTGCTCCCACTGTGATCGCGAGCAAACCTCGACTCGACACCAGCATGAGTTTATCGCAATTCCAAGCGACCTACACAAGTGAAGACAACGAGAGCTTCTACAGGCTGGTGGACAAGCAAAATCAGAAGAAAGCCGACAAGTACGCCTGGCTGTGGCGCGGGAATAAGCTTGCTTCCAAACAAATGATTAAACAAAAGGAAGTGTCGGACAAGCTGTCTCTCACACAGAGTCTCGTGGACGATGGGTTTGAGCGAAAGAATCTTGCCATCAAGGATCGCCATGACCGACCAGCGAGGCCCGATGCCTGGAATGCTGCACCCCAGAATAGCCTGATGTTTCAACCCCAAGGCCTGGACGATGGCGTTGTCACTATCGCCCAACGAGCCGAGGAGGCCTCACGCATGGCTCCTAGGTCAATAGATTACGCGAACACCAGGGCACCTCAGCTAAACGCACCTAGGCGTCCTCCCTCGCCCACCATGTCAGCTGTGAAAGATGCCATCGCCGGCAGGCCACGCCAGTGTGATCAAGATTCCAGTGTCGTGGGAGGAAGCGAGACCCCCCGAGTGAACGGATACTCTTTTGTTGATGATGAGGATGATGACCATGGGGCTCAGACAACTCCGCTGAGGATAGATCTGGGACCTGGTGACGCGCACAATCCATTCAAGTTACAGGACCAACGGAAGCGAGAGCTACTACATGAGCGGATGGTGGATCGGATTTCGAAATTAAACAAAGAATCTGCACGAACGGGGCTCACAGGGAAGGCTACAACCCCGCAAGTACCCAGATTTCCCAGCAGTCCCAGAGTCTCTGGTGACTTGACTCCCGCAGCTCAAAGGCTCTGGAGCAAAATGGCGACTCCCAAAAACAAGTCATCAAGGAATTCTTTTGCGCAGTCTACACCGATGAAGCCCAGGGGATCGCTTTTACGGAGCGTGACAAGGCCGGGCCCATCAAAGGAGTAGATAGGTGCGTTTATTTTTGCTCAAGCACTTCTTCATCAGCGAATACGCAAAGTTACGGATATTACACAAAACTGTGGTTAGTTACACTAAGGAACTATGTGATACCCTCATTTTCTTGAAGGGTCAATAAGTCATTTTACTGGCATATTACGCGCTTGCGCCTTCTTTTATCATGAGAAATGTGAATCGCATTGGCTTCGACAAGACGATCAATTGGCATTTTACATTACACAAGCATTGGCCCGTCGTGGTACTCGATCGATAGATAGGATACAGCCCACACAATGAATACACTCAGCGTCTTTTCAGCTGCCTCCTGTATGTTATAATTTTAAATTTGATGCATCATAGTTTGTGACCTAAACAATGCTCACTCACGAGATGTAGAACGTTCTTGAGCTACGGAGTACCTATCTAAAGTTGAGGTGAGGTATATACCGTATGCACCGTTGTGTCTGGACATGGCGACCCGCTTAGCTGCATACTCCACTCTGGACAATGGACATGATGAAGTCACCACCCACTGCCGCATGCAAAAATGCCCGCCTCATCTGTGTAGAGCTTTTTACCTACGCGCTCAACTTCCCTATCAACACCACACAGCTCGCCACAGCTTGCGAGCCGATGTAACTTTGTCGCTAGAGGCGTTCAAGTCCTCATGGGGTTCGTTGACTTGGCAATTGATGTTGCGGCGCTGCTCAGCGCCTCCCGCTCCGTTGCTGCCAAGCACATCGCCCTCAGGTCCCGACAGCTCGATGCTTACCGCAGAACGTCGGCTGTGAGACCGGAACGGCGGCAAGCATCTGCAGACGATGTCAGTGGAAGAGATACACGATCACCAGATAATTCCGCGAAGCACGATGGAGCGGCAGCCAGTGACGCCGTTACCGATGCGTCACGGACAACACCAGCAGCTTCCACTCCGTCGCCGCCACGGCCGTCGCAGCCGATACCTGCCGAACCGGAGAATGTACAGAAGATATCGAAAGACACCGCTACAAACACAGCCTTTAACCAAGCCTACCAACAGAGGCTAGAGGCTCAAAGACTTGCTGCAGAGCAACGAGACGTGCCAGACAATATCGACGTAAACATATTCCACACGTCTCATGGCTCAACTATCTTGAGTTCGCTGCGAAATAAAAAGGCCTCTTCTGCGAAAGAGCGTCGTGAGCGTGGGCTCCCTGCAAAGGAACACCCGTTGCGACACTGGCCATATCCCGCACCTGTGGTCCCAGAAGTGGTAGCCACAAAGTCTACAAAATCGGAAAGGTCTGCGGAATCTCAACTGGTACGGGAATCTCTTGCGTCTGCAGATGCGTCTCAGCCAGTCAAGGCTCTTGACTCTTCATCTTTGCCAGCTTCCAACGACGGTGATATTGAGTCTAAGTCTCAGTCGACGAAAATCGACCCAGAGATTGTCGAGTTGGCCAAGGACATGGGTAGTGCTGAACCGACTTCCGCTACCGCCGGAGCAGCGCCAGCACCTGCATACTCCCTGCGGGAATCCAAGGTTCCAGCATCACGGTTCAGCCGTCTCTGGAACTATGGCGGCCTCGCAGCCGGAATGCTGGGGGGTGCCATGACGGAGAGTGTAAGCAGGGCATTTGGCGGCGGGGGTGAGGGCTCTGTCCTACTGAGCGGCAAGAACATGGAGCGAATAGTGGCAAAACTGTCACGGATGCGCGGTGCGGCTCTCAAGCTCGGACAGATGATGAGCTTCCAGGATTCTAAGATGCTCCCGGCCCCAATCCAGGAGGTGCTGCAGCGCGTCCAGGACAGAGCAGACTACATGCCCGCCTGGCAAAGAGACCGAGTCCTCGTGAGCAATCTGGGTGACAACTGGCGCAATTTGTTCAGTGAGTTCGACGAGACACCCATCGCCGCTGCGTCAATCGGACAAGTTCACAAAGCCACCCTTAGCTCCAACGGCAAAAAGGTCGCCGTCAAGATCCAATTCCCCGGCGTCGCCGACTCCATCAACTCGGACCTCGACAACTTGGGCGTCCTTCTCAATGCCACCCAACTACTTCCCAAGGGCCTCTACCTCAACAAGACCATTGACAATGCCCGTCTAGAACTCGGCTGGGAATGCGACTACGAGCGCGAGGCCCAATGCGCGCTCCGCTACCGCAGCCTCCTCCAGGGCGATCAGGACGTCTTCCTCTCTCCCGACGTGCACCTCGCCGCCAGCGGCAAACAGGTCCTCACCATGGACTTCATGGAGGGCCAAGGCGTCACGCGTGTCAAGTCCCTCACGCAGGAGCAGCGCGACTGGATCGGCACCCAAATTCTGCGCCTCTGCCTCCGCGAAATGACCGAATTCAATTTCATGCAGACCGACCCCAACTGGACCAACTTCCTCTACAACGCCCAGCTCAACAAGCTGGTCCTCCTCGACTTTGGCGCCTCAAGAGAGTACCCCGAGGCCTTTGTCCGGCAGTACGTCCAGCTCCTAGAAGCGGCCTCCCGCTCTGACCGCGCCTCCATCAAGACCCTCTCCGAAAGCCTGGGCTATCTTACGGGCCACGAGAGCAAGACCATGCTGGACGCCCACACGCAGTCTGTGCTTACCCTCGCAGAACCCTTTACGGACTCAGCACCGGATGTGTACGACTTCAAGGACCAGACTATCACGGAGCGCGTCAAGAGTTTTATCCCTGTGATGCTGCGGGAGAGATTGGCCCCGCCCCCGGAGGAGACGTATAGTTTGCATCGGAAGCTGAGTGGTGCGTTCTTGCTGTGTGCGCGGCTGGGGAGCCGGGTTCCTTGTAAGGCTATGTTTCGGGAGACGGTCCAGAAGTCCGGGTATGTGGATACGAAGTAGCGTGTGAGGGTTTCTCTACGCACGACTTGTACTTTCTAGAACGTTTTGCTGCTAGCCTTGGTGTGGTTATTGGGGTGCGTGCAATATAGAATATAGAGCGAGCGGATGGAGTACAATGGGTATAGATGAATAGACGACAAGAGCTACCTGAGATGACTGTGACTGTTTGAGACGCAGCGTGTATATCTTATCTTTGGAAATATATGGATGAGTCGAGACTGGATATCAAGAGTTTTACAGAGGGCTATGTACTATATCATGTCATGTGGAGCTTCATCATATCGTTGTTTCGGGTCACGTAGAGGGTGGTCGTGTACGATGCAACAAGCATCTTTGTTCTTTTCAAGTGAGGGAACATGAAATAGATGAGTGCTAGATGTTGAGGCTGAGACAGAGGTTCTCTGAGCGGATGCAATGTGTATTTTTTTTTTTTTTGCAATGGACATATCTGCCGTCCTCTCTCTTCATTACCTCCATCATTTTACTTGCTCAGCATTCATGGCATCAAGACACTAATCCTAGGCAAACATCTCCTCCGCGGTCCTGGAACACACGTCATCACCCTATTCATAGACTTCTCCAATCTACCTAAATCCACCGAAAACTACAGCCTTCCTACCTCCTCCGAACCAGCTGCCCCAATTCCTTTTTCTCCTTCCCAACAACCTTCTTCCTCTTCCTCTCAATCGCCCTATCAACCTGGCTCTTACTCATCTTCTCAAACTGCTCCACAAGCAACTGCTTTTTCTGCTCACTCCGCTTCAGATAGAACGGCCTCTTTCCCTGTGCGACCAACTCCTTCTCCTTGGCCCGATGCTCCGCCAGCAGCGTCTGCTCCTCGTCCTTCTTCTTCTGGGCCTTCTTGCGCGACTCCATGGACATGAGCTGTCTCTTGAGCGCCTCCTTGTCTAGCGGATTCTTGGACTTTTTGATTTGTGCGCGCAGATCCGCCATTTCTGTCTCGCGGTATTCGTCGAGGAAGGCGTAGGCCTTGCGGGCTCTCGTCTCGTCTAGTTTGCCGACGAGGGGATCGAAGCGCGGGTCGCGGGGTTTGCGCCGCGGGTCGGGTA
This sequence comes from Claviceps cyperi, assembly GCA_018360075.1. NCBI lineage: Eukaryota > Fungi > Ascomycota > Sordariomycetes > Hypocreales > Clavicipitaceae > Claviceps > Claviceps cyperi. Next base: position 29,398 of record SRPQ01000054.1, read on the forward strand.
TAATTTCTCGAAGACGCTTTACTGGCCTTTTGGAGGTTTGTTCCTGAGGAGCGTGTTTGGAGGAGCGTTTGGGGGCGGGGGGCTTGGAGGATTTGGCGAGGAGGGAGGAGGAGGAGCGGTTTGTGGTGGGTGTTTCTTCGGAGGTCTGGGCGGAAGTTTTGAGTTTGGTGGGGAGGGAGGCTTGGGCGCGGGCGAGGGCGCCGAAGGATACGGAAGAGAGATCGACTTTTGGGGCGCGACTTTCCGAGGTCTATGCTTGGATTAGTGAAGTGGACTTGAAAGGAGTGTGAATAGCCGGGGCGAGATTGACAACGTCTTACCACGGACGAGCCATCTTCCGAATCTTGTTGATTGTAGGCTTGTGAATCGTCTTCGTCTGGACTTCTGTCATCCGAGTCTGATTGCTCCGAGGCGGAGCCAGACACCAGCTCGGGCTCCTGTTCGTCCTCTCGTCGTGGTCGCACTCGGCGCTGTAGGCCCAATGAGGGCATCTTGCGTTTGACAGGCATCGCTTCAAGGTCTTTGAGCAATTTGCCTAATGCGAAGTGGAAGGGAGAACGCTGTGTTCCGTTCCGGCTGTTTTTGGGTTTTGGGTCGTGGACTCGTGGTCACGCGAGAAAGGCGAAGTGAAGTTTGGTCGGTGTGGGTGTGCATGTGAAACTTTGGTCTGCCAAGTGAGGCGGGTGCTTATCGATAATGGAGGCAAGGGTCCAAGTGTCGGCTTCTCGATGTTGCGTCTTTGTACATAAATGGTGAGACAGTGGGGAATATACTTCGACTCATTGCATGTGTCTTTTCTCTTATCCTTCATTCAAACTCAATAAAAAAGCGTGATTCTTTCTGCCTTTCTACCAGTTATGCTTCCTTCATTTTTTTTTCCGCTGAATATAAAGATTGCGCCTCATCCCCGGTTCTCGGTCCGCGTTCTCGGCCCCACGCGAACGCGACGACGCCCCACCCATCCAAAATCCATGCAGCAGCATTACACATCTCAACGAGGTTCACCAAAACTTCGTCTCACAGCCACCCTTTTACATTGACAAAAGACAAGTACTCCCAGAGAGCTCCAGTCGTCATCTTCTCTCCGTTGATCAAAAATTGAGGAATAAGGAAACCCCAATCGAACCTGCTTAATGCCATGAGTCACGCCAAACTACCGCCATATCTATCTCAAAACCTTTTCGCAACAAGCCGTCTCGCCCACCTATCAAGACCAATTCGTTCCTTCGGCAGGCCACTTGGCCTCTCGCAGCGACATAACAGCCTGAATAGATCCCTCTCCAACGACACAGCTCCAAGACCCGCATCCACAGCGATATACAGCTCCCTTCTCACCACCACCCCTTCTTCGTCTCCGGTCTCAGGCGCAGGCACCGCCTCCCCTCGCGAAAGAATGCAGCTCTCCTCCACGCCAACAACACTGGATGCTCTCGCCGACTCCTTCATACCCGCCTCAACAACTTCGTCCAAGTCACCGCCGAGAAACGAGGTTCAAGCCAGGAGCACAAATCCAACCGACAAAGTCACTTCGACAGCTCGCCCCCAACCCAGGCGCAAGCCTTCGGATTCCTCCGGCGGCGTCCCTTGCCCCTCACCCATCTACCTCAAACAGGCTGACTTCCCGCCCACTACGCTTTCCTTCCCGCGCCGCATCCTCGTCGTCCTCGACCTCAACGGCACACTCCTCTTCCGCCCTTCCAGACAAAACCCAACTCACTTCGTGCAGAGGCCCCACGCGAAGACCTTCCTCCAGTACTGCCTCGAGACATATCACGTCGCCATCTGGTCCTCCGCGCAGCCCCAAAATGTAAAGAGCATGGTGACACAGCTTCTCACGCCCGTCCAACGCAAGCAGTGTATCGTAATATGGGCTCGCGACAGACTCGGCCTCTCCGTGACCGACTACGGCGAAAGAGTCCAGGTGTACAAGCGACTGTCGGGGTTATGGAGCGACCCCGAGATCATGGCTTCTCATCCAAACGCCGTCGAGGGAGGCCGCTGGGATCAGACCAATACGGTGCTTGTGGATGACTCGACTGAAAAGGGCCGCAGTGAGCCGTATAATATTCTGGCTATTCCTGAGTTTGCGGGCTTGCAGGCTGAGCCGGCGAATGTGTTGCCTCAGGTGCATGACTACTTGAATCATCTCTGTTATCAGAGTGATGTGAGTAGATATATGCGGAGTACCCCATTTGAGCTGAATCCGGGTTACGTATTACCTGATGAGCCTTGATATTGCGCTTTTACTTCTAGTCATATTTTTTGCTCTATTGTCCGTTTTCTTTTCTTTGACCTTTCGTACTCCCTTTCATAGGCGTGGCATCGTCACTTTTGTCTTTCTACCAGATTTGACTACATAGCGGATATACCTTAAGCGGGGATGTTTTGGGCCGAGATAAAGACCGGAGGAGATTGCTTGCTTTGTGCGTTTCCCAGCATTGTAGATTAGACTTAGACGGCGTACAAGGACTTGGGCAAATCTGCCGACTGAATCGTGCATCCGATGATATACCCGTCATAAACGACTCCGATGTTCACTGACTCGGATTCTTGGACAACGGGTGTCCATGTGGCATGAAGTCCTTTGGAAGTCACTCACGCGTGGACCTTTTTGCACGACGTTCACAGCTACAACAAGCTTGCCCAGTTGGGCACTGAGCAACTTCAAAAATGGCATGACTCGCTTAACAGCCAGCCAGTCCGCTCTCCAAGTATTCAGCAACTAGGTGAGTAATAGCTACGTGAACCAGATGCCGCTGACGACACAATCCGCCAATATAATCTTTTAAGATTTCGCTGATCATCCTAGACTGCTTATAAGATTGGCCTATGAAAAATGCCTTGCGCAGGCATCATGGTCGTTCATGGGTAAATCGACATTTACTTGAAGACCTTGCCGCAGTCGTGGGGGTACTCCTTGCCGTCGACAGTGACGCCATTTTCCCACGACCACATGTTCTCGACGAAAGCACGGTCCTCAGGATTCTTGGGGTCTAGCTTCTTGAACTCGTAGCTCTCCCAGTCGGGAGCGACATCGAAGACGGGCTCGTGCTCCTGTCCCCGGATCACGAAAGCGCCCTGGATAACAGAGGCATTGGTCTCGCCGTAGACGGAAGCACTGCCGAAGAGAAACTTGCGGGAGCCCTCCAGACGGGTGTTGAAGCCACCAATGAGGTTGTTCGACATGAAAGTCAAGGTGAGCTCATCATTGTACTTGTAGTCGACGCGCCAGATGGAGTAGTCCTCGAAGGACATCTTCTCCCAGAACCACTTGAAGGCCTCAGCAGACTCGTGGTTGGAGAACTCACGCTTCCACTCATCGAGAGGTATGGCAGCGCGGGGCAGGAGGTCGCAAGGGTGCTTGGGCTTGGGAGCAGGAGCATCCTCCTCCTCAGCAGCAGCAGCAGCGGGCTTGGCAGCGGGCTTAGCAGCCTCCTTGGGAGCCTCAGTCTTCTTGGGGGCGACGTTGGTCAAAGCGGGCTTCTCGAGGAAGTCAACCTTCTTGGCAACATCGGTGTATATGGGCTGGTTGACAACGGTCTCGTACCAACGGCTGACGTTGGGGTTCTGGTTGCGCCATTCCTTGTCGAAGAAGTACTGGAAGCCACGGTTCAGGAGAGGGGCGCAGAACAGGTCAGCGAGGGTCATGCGCTCGCCGACAAGGAAGGTGTTGTGGAGGAGGTGCTCCTCAGCAACTTTGATGGCCTTCTGAACAGTCTTGGAAGCCTCCTCAACGTTCTTCTTGTTGTAGGGCTGCTTGCCGAGGAGAGGCTGGAACCAATGGCCGATCTGGGACACAATCTCGGAGTTAAAGTAGGACATCCACTTCAGAATGGACGCGTAGCTGGAAAGAGCGTTAGCAAAAACAGTACTCGAGGAGCAATTGCACGTGGAAAAACTTACTCCTGCTTGGTCTTTCCGAGGAGGGTAGTCTTCTCGTTCTGGGAGGTGACTGTTTTGAGAATTGTTAGAGTCGAATTCTAGCAAACGCGAAGGTTCCAACGAACAAGACGATAATAAGTTTTGAATATACAAGGCAAAGATCAGAAGATAGGCATTGTCCACACGGAAAATCATTTTCAGACAGGGATAACTGTATGAAAAAAAGCTAATTCATCACGCAAAACCGAGAAAGTACGCGTCATTTCGGGGTGAAAGAGAGAAGACATGGAAAAGTTTTTCACGTCTCCGCGGTGCGGAGATAGGGCTCATATGCCAACAAAGGTTTGCTTACCATAGATGGCAACAGCAATGCACTCGGACAGAACGAAGCCGTCCTCGCCAACGAAGGCGGGGATCTTGCCGAGGCCATTGGCCTTCAGGTGCTCAGCATCAGCATTGCCAAACTCGACCTCAGAGAGCTTGAGCTCGAGGTCGTTGGCCTTCGCAACCGCCTTGATGGCGACGGAGCGGGGGTTGTCCTGTAAGGTAAGGAGTGGACTGGTCAGTGAACAAGATCCGTAATAGATGGAAGCAGAATCGAAGAGTGGTGGCGTCTTAAGAAAACATACAGAGGTAGTGTAGAGAGTGCCGAAAGCCATTTTGGAAGTTGGTCTTGGTTGGTGTCACGAACGCAGGGAGGGAAATGGGATGAGGGAAAGTTTTTCAAAGAAAACGGAATGTGTGGAGCTTGGGCGCTAAAGTGGACCGCCCCGGCGACTTGCGTGGCTGGGTTAGGGTAGTGGGCCGTGGCTTTCTCGAATCTCAATGACGGCTTACGGAGTAAATCACGTGATGTTCGAACCAGCCCTGGCGCCTCAAACTTTTGATGAAGCAAGCGTTGACATACTTTGGCTGGGATCTAGGAGATCAATTCCCCAGCATCACGTCACGACGGCTTGTCGCACCCACGGCTTGCACATCATGGCTACCTTGGCAAAAGGCCTCCGGCAGTTCCGATGCCCGCGGCAGCTCTCCAACCCGCAATGGCATCGACAGACATGGAGGCAATCAGTTCCCCTCTGCATCAGAACCCTTAGCATCACCCCCAGAGCCGCCGATGGCATCGAGTCAGCCGTTCCCCTCGAGATGCCTCCGATTCCTCATCAGGGCGTCAGACACGCGCGAATTCTCCCCGCGACTCCCTCGTATTTCAACCGCGATGCCAAATTCAACGATCTAGTCATCCGAATGTCGAGCATTTTCGCCCGATACTCTCATCTACCCATCCTATCACCCAGCGAAGCACCGCAAGTGTCGTGGATGAAACTAGAAGACCTGCGTGGTCATCTGGGCGAGCCGGTCAAGTCATCGCACTACATCAAACTTCTCCGCTTAGCCAAGCGGCTAAATCTCATTGCGCCGCAAATGCGCCCGAGCGAGCTCCAGACCGCTCTACAGGAGTTGATGCGCAATATCGATGGCCACCTGAACAAATCCAAACCTATTGTAATTGACCAGTTTGGGCGAGCAGTCGCTGCGGGTAGGCGAAAGTCGTCGACGGCGCGTGCTTTCCTCGTGGAGGGAACGGGGGAGGTGCTCGTGAATGGGAAGCCGCTGAGTGAGGCTTTTGGTCGCGTGCATGATCGCGAGAGCGCTGTGTGGGCGTTGACCGCGACGCAGAGGCTGGATAAGTACAATGCGTGGATTTTGGTCGAAGGCGGTGGGACAACTGGACAGGCTGAAGCCATCACACTCGCAATCGCCAAGGCCTTGGTCGCCCATGAGCCGGCTTTGAAAACACCTTTGAGAAAAGGTCCGTACTTTTTTTGTCATACGAGCCCCCTCGCCCAGCCAGTCCATTACCAATTCTTCATTCCCCTGTATTTCCCTGTATTCCCTCTTCTGTCACTTCTGTCCTGTTGTTATATTTCCTCTGTCCATTTATTATACTGACACAGCGCTGACTGATCCAAACAACAGCCGGCTGTATCACGAGGGACCCGAGAGCAGTCGAAAGAAAGAAGCATGGCCATCTCAAGGCCCGAAAAAGGCCCGCATGGGTCAAGCGATAAACAGTACGGTGCAGGGACCGGTGCTTACTTCTCATCAACTTGCGCGTGGCAGGCATGGCCTCAATTCTTTCAGAGGGTGATCGGACAGGTGCATCATATGTGCCGAGAAGGCGTTTACTCTATTGGCCAGGATGTCCTTGGACTGTATCATAAGAAGCTATTTCAAAGTTAACTGCAAAATGAGGGACAGCGGCGCACTAATCGTCCATTAGGTACCCCTTTGCTGAGACTAATATGAACTTCACGGAAGATCAACCTGCCGCATGCAGTTATCAGCCGCGACATATTGTGTGATTAGAGCAGAGGCGTCAAAGATCCTAGGGAAACACACCCTGTTTATCCTTACCTGTGATTCTGTCTGCACCAATAGTCCGTTCCGCCCCGTTATGATGCACTCTCTTTCCTCGTGGAGAAGACGACGCGCCGTCAGTTATGTCACCAGGGGCTCTGGGTCAGGATGCTACGCTATGGCTCGACTGCAATCGTAAATAGGGGCTACCCGAGGCCGACGCTGATTTTGGCCATGCCGTCAATCCACCCGTAGATGTCGACCTACCTTCTGCCCACCCACCCACGCATGCAGTCAGCTGGAATTTTGGAGCATATGTATGTATACACGTGGATACTTAATGCAGCTCTTCGTCCTCAATTGCTCTAGTTCACCAGACAGCTTGAGAGCCGGCAAACAGCTCGTTCGGCATGTCCATATACAGTGATCCGAAGCATGCACGTTTGGCATAGGCATCGTCGCTTTTGAGATGAGGAGCTCAATCAGAAAACGACGGACCAAAGCGGTCTTTCAGGCAATATGTGAAGACAATGCCAAGAGCCTAAATAATACCGGGTAGTCTCTTGTCATATGCCCATAGGTTGATGCTGCCGGTCTCACCGGAGGCATCAAGTTTGCCTCCACGGCAAGCGTGAAACGACGACCCAGTCCAAGAATGGAGCTTGTACGGAGTATCTGTAAGGATCATGTAGGCGACCAGCACCATGGCGTCGACTCTTGCATAGCGTACGAGCTTGAGGAAACTTCTTGCGGCAGAGGCAGCTATCCTATCATCCATTGCTAGATTCGTTTTCGCTCCCTCTTCCACTTTCACCTCCCGCGGTCTTGGCTGACTTCCCACGCAACACATCGGTAACATGAGATACAATCTTGATCAAGGGTGAATGTTGCTGTTCATACAGGGTATCCAACGTAAACTGCTAGTTACGAAAGCCCAACTTTTAATATCTCGAACCATGCTCCGACTGCTGCGCGTGGAGACGTGGCGCTCGGCTCGTCGAGCTTCGACGAATTTAACTTGGATTCGGATTCGCAAGAAGTGTGACGGGGAAAGCGGAAAGAAGAATCGCCAGTACCCAATGCAGTCAAGTCAGTCCACCAAATTTCCGAGTTTTGATGCTAGTCAAGCCGTTGGCAAGTTCGCAAACCGGGTTCTCGGCAATGTTTCCGAAGATATGCATATACGATCCAATTACAGTCCTGGTAGCCTTCCCTAGAGTCAGTAAAAAGAGCCGATAAAAGAGATACAAGACGAAAACTTTCTGATGTGGCAAAGATTCCGGTGAGCGCCATTCGAACGGCCTGATTTGCTCTCATGAGTCACTCCACAAGACGTCCAGAGGCCTTCATATGTCCGCAAAAGAGATGCGGCGCTGCTGCAGTTGGGCTCAGTTTTCCGTTGTGAGCAGCTCGAACTATGGCAGTATCTAGTCTAAATACGATTGTTTTATCACGTGTGCCCTAGATTACTCAATATCCAGTTGGTAAGAACATTACAGAGGTGTCTGGCGTGGAGGCTCGTAAAGGTATGTATGTATTCCGTATGTATCTATATATGTACATATACTCCGTAAACGCGCGGCATGAACGTCTGCGCAGTTGAATTATGTACATGTGTAGCGTTTTGCCTACATAGATGATCCTGCGACTCCCTTGCTGTTATTTTGGCGCAAGGGTGCTGCACCGTGTGAGGTACTGACGAGGCGGCTGAAGCTGTGGGCTCAGTCATACCCCGGCGTCCAAGCCTTTTGGCTCCCGATTTCTCTTCAGCACGGAAAAGGCATTGATTGGACGTATGTAATGGGGTTTTGGGGACGGGATGTTCTGGTCAGCATTCCGATAGAGTCTCGTGAAGGATGCTGCGAGCACGTCGAAGACGTACAGAGGAAGGAAGCTCCGTAGCAGCTGCGTGTCTCCGCCTTGAGGAAAGAGCCATCGAGATCGCCCTCATGCTACGTAGGTACAACCACCTATGTACATATGTACATACCTAGGTACCTAGGTATACCTACATTAGGTAGTAAAGAAAGTAAAAAAAATCTATAACTATACCCAATCTGGTCATATTAGGCGACGACTAACCTCAAGGCACTCATCATTCAGGAATGCACATCCTCCTTCATACATGGTTAATTGAACGTACGACAGACAGTACTGCGATTAGACCAAGTCCTGCGCTCGTTGCTTTCCCCTTCTATCGACGTACCTCGTTCATTTTCAAGCAAAGAGGTACATACACAATTACAAGAAGTCCAGGAGAATTTCCGTAGAGTGGGACATGGTTCTTACAAGTTACCCCTAAATCCCGAATCCCGACCATGCTGTTACTCGGCCCGCCAGTGTCTGCTCTCATGTGAAGACATATGTATGTACATAGATACATAGGAACCTAGGTACATATGTAGGTACTTATGGACGCCTCCACACAGCCACGAAGAAGCCCCATTCGAGACCACTCACCTGAGGTGAGCTCGGACTGGCAGGCCGCAGGAGTCATATTATGTACTCCGTACTCGAATGTTTCCTCCGCCACGCCAAGGATGCCAACGATGTTATTTAGGTATGTACATACTATGTAATCTACGGTTCGGAGCGGGACGTTTTTAGCTGGAACTCTTATTCTTAGCACAGCCCATCTTGACGCCTTGCGCCCACGAGGCACAAAGTGAGGCTACATTCACAGGTACATAGGTACCTCTCGTGTCCAGACTTCATCACATGGCCGTCCCGCCTTATTACGGCCAAAAGCGACCGCATAATTAGACTTCTCTCCAACCGCATCTCGTCGATTCTACATGGGAAAAATACCTATGTAGCTATATACCTGCTCCGTACACGAAATAGCTTGACGCATGATCGCTACGTCTCCGCAAAACCATGCGTTGAGGGGTTCGTCTCGCAACCTGCTCATCCAGAAAAGGTACCTCATGCAAGACTTTCACATCACGCAGAAGATGTATGTATATTGACAGTCCTCGTTGCATTTTTGAAAGTCAATTGCCAAAGCAGCTAGAGCAGGAACGCTAGAATCTCGTAAGAAACCCTGAAACGAACAGCTTCGGATGATCGATTGCCATGCCGATCACGTCGACTCTCAAGGAAACCACCCCGAATATCCACAGTGCGGCAGCTTCAGAGGTACTCAAGGACCACACCACACCCGGGATCTTGATTGGGATCTTGACGGTGCCGGGCTATCGCCTTCTAGACAAATGATGGAAGTCCTTCCCGACAGACCTGAACCATGATGCTTCCTGTTCAATGTCCCTGACAACCACTTTCTTTCCATGAGCCACACAGCAGGACCCCAGCAAGCTATAACATGCTGGTCGCTGTGGGCATGAAAGCCCGATGGTACCTGCAGCAAATCGCTACCGGGGTGCTGTCTCGAAGCCCGTTATTCGTACAAGTCTCTCGTTAGGAAGAGAATGACGTCTGCTCATCTGAGTAGGGTCTCAGAACCCAGACAGCGCGCATACCCCTGCTTGCCTGCTTTGTTGCCATTCATGCTTTGCTGAATTGATGACAATGCTCCCGCGGCCACATGTTAAGGTCTTGGGATGGTTGTCTTTTGGGCTACTATCATCCAGTTGTTGTCTCCACGAGGCTGTCAAATCTCAGGTCCAGGGAGCAAATGCAATCAATCGACAGGGAAAATCGAAAAAAAAAAATGCCGCAAAGCTCTCACACCTTGGAGTCACATGTTGGAGGATGCCTTACATGGCCGAGTGAGATGGCCTTTACTTGCCGTCTTCAGGAGATTGCGGATCGGCCACGGCGCGCCAAGTGAACTGGCGGAGCGCCGGGCTTGACACCGAACCCTGCGTCAAAGTTTCGACAGCATTCTGAACATGGTCTTGTCTGGGCGCATGAATGAAGAATTCTCCTCTTCTTGTTGACCTCTGTTGATCGGCAGCTTTGTCGATGTCCTCGAACGTTGAGCGTTGGAAGCAATGAATTGGGCAATACGGAGTACAGTAGCCGCCTTTGAAGTTTGTTCTACCTACGACTTGAACAGATTTTGAAGAAGGTGTTTGTTTCTGTTTCTGTATGTGGCCCGCGGAAAACAGCTCCGCACGCGTACAACCCTCAAGCTTTCCTGGGTCGCTTTCAAGCTTGCGTTGCAGCGAGCTCCCAGCCGTCCACACGCGAAGTCTGGTCTTGCGCAATTACCTTACCTTACCCCTTCTTCTGGACGCTAGCTAGAAGCCGCCTTTTGCATCGGGCCACCATATGTATCATTCCACCCAAGCCGTGGCATGCCATCCGTGCCCTCGCGTCTGGTCTTGTTCATGCTCGGGCCGGCCTGCATCGACGTAGCTATCCATCCAGTTGAGTACGGAATCTGACTTTTCTGCCTTTCCGACACGGCAACACTTGGTTCTAGAAACTATGGTAGATATACTATTTTCCTTGACTGTGCTAGCGTGGACCCAAGGCAGTGTTGGAACGGCCAATGTGGTGTCGATTGTATAAGACAAGACCCCCCGTCCACAGCCGATTCACATCCATCCTCGCAGGGACAAAGTTTGAAGGTGGTAGGCCCGTTATTATTATTTGACAGTCTCTATCCGGCGTGCGCTTTTCTTTTATCACACCTCTCTGTTGACACCGGAAGCCTTTCTGAGGCCGTATTTTACGCATTCCACTTCCAAAGAAGTCATCGGGCTCCAGCTACACCAGGCATTGTATTGCATCTGATTGCCTCTAAAAACTGACTCAGTTTCTAACCTCCTCAGCCACCGAAACCCCTGTGCCGTGCTGCCAGAACCTGGCAGATCGGATAGTGTGCAGGGAAATAAAAGTGCCATTTCACCGTGGCGGCCGAGACTCCCCACGCTCTTACACATTGACCGCGAGCACGAGTTGTCAAGGCTGTGCTTGCAGGCCTACCATACTTCGCCAAAGGTGCCACCTACTTATCACTAACGGACTGGGCTCATTTTGGCCGGCTACGACGAGGTCCCTGAAGTACAGCTTCAAGTCGTACTCGGAACCTGTTGCAAGATTTACCATTCGCGATCCGGGACATGAAAGAAGAGTGTACTCTGGAGGCACAGATTATTAGGGAAGAAGGCCCAGGCGGCTTGGGTGAAGTCGAGAACTACCTTGACAGCCAGTCCACGCCCAACAGCATTCATATGACGTGGCAGCCTGGAGACCAACCGGGCTCCTAGATAATTACAGATACGAGAGACCTTCATTCTCATTCTCATTCACGATTTCGACGGAGCATTTCTCGAAGTCTCGAATATCTAGATCCTCTCCACGCCAGGCCGCTATCTGCACACTGGAATCGAGACTCAGGCCGTCGCTCCGGTTGTGTATCTGTCTCCTTCCCGGTAGAGGAGCAGTCAACGTAATCCCCACGCTTGAGATTTGTCCCGTAATATCAGATCAGTCATATGTTGAAAACCGCAGCCGGCTCACGCACGTAAACGCACGAGACACCCACACTAATCCAAGCGGTACAAGGCCGGTTGTGCCGTTGAGAAGACCTCGGTCTGCTATATCCGTATATTCTTTGGTCTTGGTACTAGTTCGTTACTCAATTGTAACTTGGCTCTCTTTCCCTTGTTACCTCCTACTCCCTTGTACTTTTCCCACCGTGCGCATTTCTACACAAGAAAATAAGCCAGAGACTGGAATCACTGGATGGTGAGAAAAAGATAAGCTCATGTAATGGACCGCCCTCTTGGCGAGGATCAAAGCGAACATGCCGTTCACGAGGCTTCACACCCACAATGCTCGCCGCCGCACATTCGGGAAACACAAGGTTCTGTCACCGGTGGTGACACACACAATTACCGACCGGCACCTCCAAATATGCATACATCGACTCCTAGAGGAATGGAAGTGTCTGGTAACTACAGTCACTACTATGTTCACGACTCTTCGTCCGATTGTCCTGTCGAAACAATTTCCTCTAGCTTGCTAGCATACGGAAACGCCTATGAACACCATGTGCGGAATCAAGGCCCAGGTATGGGCAACTATGGTCACAGCATCATGATGTACAATGTATCACATGCGGGAGCACAGCATGGCGTCTATGAGACGCCGCAATTCACGCCTCGGCAGCAGACAGAAATGCATATGATGCATCAGGACGTCGCATCGGCGTATTTCAGCCCGAGCGCAGCACCCAATACTGACACACCATCAGGTCACGGTCCGAGCAGCTCGCCCAACGTGTATCAGTTCTCGCGGCAAAATCCTGGGATACTATACTCAAATACCATGTCCAGCATCAACGAAATGCAGCACGAGGAGCAGGCCCAGGTCCAGGCGCAAACGCACGCACAGGAGAAGGAGGAGACGCAACCGGAGGAAAGGCAGCAGCGTAAAAACGAAGAGCGGGGGCAAGAGGAGAGACAACAGCGAAAGCAGGAGCAGCACCATGATAAGCAGCTGGGAGAGCAACAAGGGAAGCGGGACGATCAGGAGAAGAAGAGAACCGAGAATGAAAAGGAGCCGGAGAAGAAGCAGCTAGAGCCGCAGCGACCGGGCCCTTCGCGATCTGGCGCCACGGAAACTCCAAACATGTCCAAGGAAGAGGCAGCCGCAGAAATTCGGGAACAACTCAACACTATCTTCCGCGATATATCTATTGGTCAGCTGGAAGGTGCTTCGGCGCTTTTACTGAGAATATCTGACTGGATGTTGTCACAGATCAAAGAGCTAGGTAAGAATCCAGGAACCGGAAGCCCCCAAATTCGCGGAAGGCGAATTGTTGAAAGCAAGCACACAGAACTGACGGAGCATCACTCAGGCTTCCATACGGATGACTCCGCGCTACATGAAGACAGATTGAAAACGTGGAACGATTTCAACCATGCATGGCTTGCCTTGATCGCTCAGCAGAAGGAACTCATGCTGTCAGAAAAGGAAATTGCACCACCGCAGAAACTGCTGACCAGACCGATGGTGATCAAGATGGGCGATGAGCTCATTCGACTATGCGATTACATCGAGAGCTATGGCCTCGTTGACTACGAGTATGGCGTGTGGGAAGATCGAATCGAAGAAGGTGCGTACTGAGTACTCACTTGTATCATGCGAATGACGTCAAGAAGCTGATTCTCGGAACGTTTATTTCATTTCGTTTGCATCGACAGCCTTAGAGGAGTGTCTCGATATATTCGACAGCCGGAAAGCTGTTTCAAAATGAGACCTGGCTTTGTCCATCCAGACGACCAGACTCCATACAGGGGCTCCAGCTGTCCAATCCCGATTCATTTATGAGTGATTGCATGCGAGACGTGCGAGATGCTGTGCAATGCCATAAGCGGCATCAGGTGTTTTAGAATACCACGAGCTAACTACATGGCCTGCGTTGGGTTTGTGCGGACGCATCTATATATACAGCATGACGAATCGGACTGTCTGTAGTTCAACTCCGCGACTCTCCCTGTCTGGTCTTACTTCATGTTGGTACACGCTTACGACATTTAGTAGAGTATATACATGGCTGCCGCTGATGTAGCAGCAACCAGAACCCCAAAGAGTGGATGAATGGCACGCATGTGAGGTGAGTTACAGGGTTTTGCATCCACAAGGCACAAGGTCTCGGAGCCTGGCTGTGGTGTGTGTCACAATCATGAAAGTCTCAGGAGAAAACCACACATATGAATATAAAGATTACGGGGCGCAAAACGTCACCAGCATCGCAGGCGCTTCAATACAGGGTTTTATCAGGGACTGACTGTCTTTGGGTTCTGTGAAATCCGAAAGGAGTCGTTGCAGGGGGTGTTGTCTTCTTGGACCAATGGACTCTGGTCGCTGGAAGCAAGGCCTTCCCCTGACCAGACTCCAGTTGGTGATATGATTGACGCAGCTCTGCTGGCAACCCTCGCGAATGCTTTCCCTCATCCGTGGACCGAGATTTGATGGTATGTCCGGCAGATATCCCGCACAAATACCCCAATATAGACAAAGGAAGCATTGAGCAAGTGCTTTCACTGTCTAGGAGGTCAGGCAAGTAGTTGCTGTATCACGAATGGCGCCAATGTGATTACGTTTATGAGGTCATGCTACAGGGGCGCGCATAGTGAACCTCAAGCGACCAACGCAGTCCGAGGCACCTTTTGCATGCAAGCCATCTCATTAACGTTTGGTTCGAGGTACATACCTTGCTCAACTCATCTCGACGGCACTTCACCACTCCAGTCCAGATCAGCGCGAGGGCCTCCATGGACGGGAGCCCGGCTGGAACAAGCTCACCGGTGGTTCGCATAGCGACAAAATCTATCTACTACATATACAGGGGATACGCGTGATTCTAAGGAACCAGAGCGGCTATCAACGTACGACTTGTGCCGAGATGGAAGATGGCAGAGATACTGATAAAGGTTTACTTCTTTGGGAGGAGGATTACGAAGAAAGGCATGATTGAGCTGTTTCAGGAGGGAGGATCAAAATGTAACTATAGGGTGGCAGGAGAAACTACTGTATAAGAATACGTATGTACGAAGCCATAGGGCAGTACACAAGTGCTGTTCTCTCAATTTCGTGCTACTCTTGATACACGATGAGCAGGCTACAGTACAAAAGGTCAAGTTCTGATCTGTCTCTGGCGCGCGTCATGATATCAGACGGAGGATCTGAAGTGAGTGAATCGCCTGGACTGTCTGGGCTAGATTGGAATCTCACGGAAGGAAATAGGGCAGAATATATGCCTGCGGGCCATAATACATAGGTAGTGATGGGCATACTATGCAGATTAGAGTCATTCAAGGAATACGCCCTTACGAGCCAATACGCTCTCACGACTCACCCATCTCGGCACCCATTAGGGAAAGTACGTCAGGGAGTCACAGAACAACGTCACGCCAATACCAACTGAGATGAGCATAGTCACACTTCGCTGTCTATTCTCTGTTCTGTGAACCGGCAATAAGTAACAAGAGCAATGGGTGCTTGCTTCCGGTCCTGTGCCCCCCGAATGGATGATTTCTCAACAACAAGGCCGTATCGACGAATCTTGACTGCCAGACAAAGGAGTTGTAGCGTGAGACACGAGAACAATTCCATCAAAGCAAGCGCGCACATATCTTATCGCCATGCAGTATAATCAACCATACTGGCATGCCTGGGCCTAGAGTTCGTCTGTTCAAAAGACATGGTCGATAGCAAGTGTAGTGCAAAAACATCGCTTCATGAGCGTAATGGACCGTTCATTATCATCATGCTCCTTATGTCTATGCCCGAGTGCTCTCACAAAGTCTTCCAGCGACTCTTGAAGAGACACCCATCATCAATCTCCGCTCCATCCACCTCTATCCCTGTTTCGCAAACAGAGAGCGCAAACATGCTTAGCATCCACCACAACATTATTCCGCCTCTTTAGTTAATCAAAACTTGTCTGCATCTCAGTTAGCGTTTGCTCGTCAATCCAGCGTTATAGTTACAAGGAACACACGCATCTTGCCCATTGATCAAATGGACTTTTGCTCTACACACGGAACTCGGCCAAAAACACCCCCCCAAAAAGATCAAAGGAAGAACTTACCCAGCGTCATACTCATGCTGATATCCGTATTCTCCACCATCTTTGTAAACTCCTCAAAGCTAATCTTGCCATCATTGTCCAAGTCCGCCTCCATAATCGTCTTGTCCACAATCTGCTGCAACTGCTGATCCTTGAGGTTACTCCCCACCATCATCTTGAGCACGATGAACAGCTCGCCGTTGGAAATGTATCCATCGCGATCAATATCGTAGACCTTGAACGCAAACTGCAGTTTCTGCTCCTTGTTGCCTTTGCTGCTGAAGGCGCTGAGGCCGGATACGAATTCTTGGAAGTCGACGTCGCCGCCGCCGTCTTCGTCGAAGATGGCAATCATTCTGGAAAATGGGTCAGCAATGGATGCTTTATACTTCGTACATTGTAGTCCGCAATCTTGCAATTTGGTATTTTCGCCTGTATTTTGGAGCTCGTTCTCAAAGGTCTTCAGGGGCCACAGGTGAGCCATCATGAATCATACACACCTTGTGGCGAGAGGATTGGAGGAAATCTGCGGCAGACTCAGAAATTCGTCACGCTCGATGGTACCGGAATTGTCCTGTGTTACGTAATTAGCATAAGAGACACCGAGTGTTGCTTCGAGGAAGAGACTCTGATGACTTTGTCGAGCTTCATGAATCGTTTCCGTAACCGATCGACTTCGTCTCTGTCGACTTGTACCCAAGGCCATTGTCAGCACTGAGATGTTTCGCCTCGATGGTCGGCCATTCGCAACCGTTTTGGCATGGAGGTTCGTTGGGGGGGGGGGGGATGGTCCGCGTATCCAAGCGAACCCTCCAGAAGAACCCTCCCCAAAGAGAATAGAAGCTTTAACTCACAATTAGAGCCCTGGACAATGGTGTCCAGGACCTGGCTTGTCGAGTTGCCCATGCTGAACCCGGGCGCGCTTTGCGATGGCCGAGCAACAGGCTCAAGAGACACACGCCGGTCGGTAGGCGAAAGTTGGCGGGATAGAGAGAGCGAGGAGAGGACGTTCGTCTATGTCACGTAGGATGCGTATGTATGCGGTATGTATGCGCGTGCCGCGAGGCTGGAGGGTTGGGATGGAATGGCGGGAAAAGAGACGAATGGCTGCGATGCCCGGTGGGAATACTACGTAGGAGGGGTCGTCTGCCCCGGGTGCACGGGCCACCTCCTTAGCGGGCTTATTTTACTTGCGAGTCTGCGACCTTGCTGCGAACGAGAAACAACGGTCAAGGGCCATAATCACTCACGATGCATGTCACGAAGAATGGAACAGATGGAATGGCAATGACAACGGATCGAAGTAAATGGCCTATTGCACGAACATCGTAACATCTCTGGGGTGTGTGCTCAATGTTCACTGCTCAGTCGCCGCGCGGGGCCTTGTTAAGTCGTTCCCGCTAGTCGGGAACCTACATCGACCTCTTTGAATCGATTCATCAGTATTATCCAAGTTAACCACCC
Source organism: Claviceps cyperi (assembly GCA_018360075.1). Classification (NCBI taxonomy): domain Eukaryota; kingdom Fungi; phylum Ascomycota; class Sordariomycetes; order Hypocreales; family Clavicipitaceae; genus Claviceps; species Claviceps cyperi. The sequence goes on from SRPQ01000054.1 coordinate 46,595, forward strand.
CCCCCTCGCGGAGCCTCCCCCCCTGCGGCGCCGCTCGACACATGAGGAGCATCCAGATGCACGGGTTTCATAAATTCCCAGCCCGGGGTCATCCAACCCCCCGTACCGTCCCATTTCGGACCGGCGGGATGCTCAACGGGTGCTGCTCCAGAAGATTGTTCTGCCCTGGGAGTAATTGCTGTGGCTGTTTGAGCCACCGGGTATCCTGCCGGTAAGGCCTGAACGTTAGGCTGCACCTCTTTGCGTGTTTCCTTCATTTTCATGATTTTCCTCGTATCCTTGGTGTCCGGAGATCGCATCGTCGTTGGTGTCCGAGAGTGTGGCTCTTTGCCCATAGATGCGAGTGGCATCGGAGGTGCCATTGACGGCGATGCAGACTTGGCATCAGCACCAGGACAGAGATTACCCTCCGTCGAGTCTCCCATCATCGCCGCCATCTTCTTCTTCTTCCTGTTGTTCCTCTTGTTTCTCCCTTGAGGGGTCATCTCTGGTTGCGCCTCCGGCAACAGCTCTGGCTTGGCCTGGCCAGCCCCCTTAACAACCTCAAGCACCACCTTTGCCGCCGTTGGGGTCACCGCCGTCACGGGTGCAGGTTTTTTGGGGGTGCCAGTCTTGACAGTCGGGTTGATGACAGGGGCCGAAACACCCTGGTCGCGGATCAGCTCGACGAGATTTCGGAGGAGCAGGTCGGTCAACGGCAGCGTCTGGGATATAGGGTCCGTCTCCACGCAGGCCAACAAGAGTGCCGGCTTCTCGAGAGTCGTTCTAAGTCTAGTCCTGAGGTAGCTGCTGAACCATGTGTCGTCCTCTGTCGGCTCTGGATACGCGATCCGCATCTGAGAAACGACAGTAGCAAAGAGCAGTCCATCTCCCAGCCTCTCGATTTCAACTCGAGCAAGTTCCTCCAAGGGCACAGATCCCATCTGGCGAGCTAAGACGTAGACACGGACACTGGTCGTAAACTCTGCAATACGCTTGTCGTGAGACGATAACCCCTTCGGCCGGAGGCTTTGGTACGTGTCGGTGTAGAGAAAGTGGGCGAGGACATGCCCAACATCCTCTGTGCATGAGATAAAAGTTGATTCGCCCAGAGAGAAGCTGAGCTTTGGAAACTTTTGCAGAAGCGCGCTGGGAACCGTATATTCGCTCCCGTTCTGAAATCGCAGCGTGGCACAACAGCTTGCGTACGGCCTATTTCATCCCCCCAACACTCTAATTAGCTCAAATGAACGAGGAGCAAGCCAGGTAGAAGTGACGTACGATGTTTCCGGTCGCGTGTCGGCTGGCTTGTCGGAGGGGTCCGGCGTCGGAGGCGCGCTGATATCCGTTCGCTTCATTTTCTGCCACCTATGTTTGCGTTCACTGTGAAAAATAAGTAATCGAGAAATAATGTTTCTGCCCGAAACGGTGCCCAAGATGCAGCGTAAACAGAGGTTGGGGTTGAGGAGATGCGAGGCAAGGGTGCCTGACATATGAGGCGTTCGCAGCTGAAACCATCTCACGCGTTGCTCTCCCACAAGCACGCGCGAATGCAACGTCAAGCGTGAGGGGCTCTGCACCCGTGATATGGGTAGCTGATTGTATGCATTCTCGAGAAGCCAACTTCTCTGACTTGTCGCGTTTGTTCCGCGTCAAAACCCGCAGGCCAAGACTCTCCACTGGCCCCTCTCAACACGTCCAACACGTCTTTTGCCCCATCGTAAGAACCTGTGGCGAGATTTCGTTTGTGCTTTTAGGTAGCTGGCATTCAAGAAGCATGGATGGATGCCGATTCCAACACCACTTCTTCATCGCTAGAATTTGGCACTAGAATCTCAACATCACGCCCGGCGAACGTTTAGGAGCAGCATCGATGCTGGATATAGCATATCCATTTCGTCCGTTTCGTATTTTCGCGATTCTAACAGAACGGTTTGTCCGACATCGCCCGGCAGTCTCCAGTCAAGTTTTCCGACCCGTTCTCCGAGATATTTCCCGCCAAGAGAGCCCGTGTAGCTTACACGCGTGACGCAGCACATCAAGTCACGTGTTGTCAAATATGCAGGCGACAAATGATGAAGAATTTTTCAAAATACGGTTGGTGGTAGCAGATGCCGGGTCATGCGGGCTCGCCCTCGTACGTATCTGCGGCGTCGCAGCCATTGCAGCGTGCCAGACGCCGGGAGGCTGCTGCATGCGACCTTGCGGGCTATGCAAAGGCGTGCATCCATTTCGACGGAGGGTATTAATTCGTTCACAAGATCAAGGTATCGAGGCCCGGACCAGATGAGAGGGTCGGCGATCGCATGTTTGGTTTCGGGTCCACTTCGCAGAGGGTGTCGACTGGAAAGGCTTTGACGAACGACGCAACAGGGTGCCTTGATAGGGGCGTCTACAGGCTGCAGGCGCGTGTATGTTCGTTTGCGCGTTGACACAGGTCTAGACTCGTTAGGTATTCGATAAGTTGGCTGACCACACTGATGCTGTCGCCTCCCACAGCCTGGTGCTGGATGGATGGCTGAGAAGCGTAGAAAGTTGAAACATGATACATGTGGCACAGTGGCAGACGCAGCAAAGAAGGCGGAATGGTCGGGAATACACCGGCGATTGCCCCGCAGCGCGAAGCAGAATGCCAGAATTTAGAAACACAACGAAAGACGGAAGATGGACTGGAGTTCTCAGTTGGAACTTGGAGCTGCGAACGGCGGCCCAAAACCACCAAAGCTCCATCCAGCAGAGCTTCTCACTAACCACAGCCACAGGCAACGGTTTGCAAGCTCAGAGCTGTCATTTACTGGAACTAGTCACTGGACTAACGCCTGACGGGGCTTCGAGCCTTAGAAATAACGCTACAGCAGAAGCGGCTCCATTTGTCGGGCCCAAAAGGGGGTGGCCAGTGATCCAGCCAACCTAAAAATATGTACCTCTCGGCCAGAACAGCGTGCACGGTGACTTTGTCTACGCCTCCCCTCCCAACGCTCCCCCAGACAGACTTCGTCGGTGTCATCAGCACCTGAGACCAACTGCCAAACTACGCATCTGTCCACCCGTGTTTCCACGCCCCAGTGCAAAAAAACTCTTCGCGCGGCAAAACAAATCTCCAACGTCAGCCCATCAGCCATAGCAACTTTTGCCCATCGAAAAGAAGCCACCACAACGCGAAAATCATCTTCAAATTGTCAAAAACTGACTTTTCATGTCTCATTTTATGACTTGATCGATTTATTTTTTGCGCGGATTTTCCGCTGGCTTTGACGCCGATTTTTCTTTGTTTTTTTTTTTTTGGTTCCGAGCTCGCCCACCATGTCATCGCGCAAGGTCCGAGTCAAGAAGTTGAGTGTAAAAACAGCTCTTCCTGTGCTCAGAGAAGACCAAATCGACCCTTCCGAGTATGAAGCCCTTACGACCGAGATTCAAATCGCGACCGGTGTCGAACATGCGGAAGAAAAAGTAAGTACCTCTCTGCCGCCTGATATCACGTGCTTGTTCACGTGATATCAATCAGCAACATAATGCGTCGCACGGCATCCCAATACGGCCGCGGCCGCAACGAAACGCGCATGCGCTTTGAAAGCACTTTGAACTGACTGCTTCCTCTTTTCCACCTGTTTTCAGGAATACCATCTTCAAACCATTCTCAGAGACGCCGGAGTCAGCCAAACCCAGGAGATTCCGGTTCCGCCTCCTCAGGAGAGCAAAATCGACTACGACAATGTATACCCTAGTAATTTCCACCAGCCATCCTCGTACATTCGGTTTTCGCAAACCGTGGAGGAATGTATCAGTTGCCTGTATGATATGAGCAGCGATGATGCCCAATTCTTGAAGACGTACAACGCGAAGAGCCCTGCGGGAGGTCCTCTCTCTGAGGATGATTTTGAACGCATCATGGAGGTGTTCGAGGACACCGCGGCTGAGCAGACGCCATTTGCATCGGTTGACAATACCATTGTCGCCTATGACATGATGGTTTCCTCGCTCAACCACCTCGATTCCCCGTCCATTCTGCAGCATGCAAAGGCCATCTATGAATACTGGAAGACTGGTCGACTGGCAGTGGGCAACCAGCCTCTGCAACCGAGTCTCAAGTTTGAGGCGCACCAAGAGACAGATGACACTGATCCTTTCGTTTGTTTCCGAAGGAGAGAAGCCAGATTGACGAGGAAGACGAGAGGCCGTGATAGCAAGATCGCCGAGTCGCTCAAACGTCTTCGACGCGAGCTCGAAGATGGTCGTCAGCTCATCTTGTTGACCTTTGAGCGCGAGATGATGAAGCGGGAACTGCTGCACATGGACCGGGCCGTCTTTGAAGAGAGAGCCACGTTGAAGCAGATGAAGCTAAGACTCGGCATCAAGGGCGAGGACGAAGACCTCGTGAACCAAAAGGTAAGCAGTGCTCAACAACGGCGTCATCGTCAACCCCCGCGCTATTCATGGTCTTCTATGTCCTAAATGCTGACGCAATTGATTCCTAGCCACAGAAACGCAAGATTGCCGAGCCATCAAGTACTTCAAGACCACCGGCTCAACTGCGGGCACCTGTCAAGTCTGATGGTCGCTCGCTCGAGCAGGACCTCGTATTGCTTGCTGATCAGCTGGCGGATAAAGAGAACGAGCTGCGAACGGAAATCGACAACAAGGTAGAGAACCACCGAAGATGGAACCAGAACCACATCGATCTCACGAGAGAGCCCTTGACGCCGATCAGGGAGCAGCAGGACGTGGACTTCAAGTTCCGGCCAGCCAAGCCTCAGTACCTGATGTCACCGCCCGCATCAGTAACATCAGATGAGACGGAGATGAACCCTGACGAGGGTGTTTCTCCCGAGTTATCGCTGGATCTCGACAGCAAGACTCTAATGCTTCCAATTCGGCAGTCGGAGTCTTCGATCGATCAACCGGAGACGAATATTCCGTCATTTCGACGTCGCATTGGCAGGCTCCAAAGATTATGGATTGATCGTAGGGGATTATCTACCGCACCGAGACTAGAAAGTAGTGACTACTCGGATCGGTGGAAATACGATTCCGATTCCGACGATGATGATCCACCGGTGTATGAAGTCGATCCTTTCGATACGCGAGCGCTCAAGTTCCGAGCGTCGATTCCTCTCAGTACATACATGTACCGGGGAGGACGAGCACAGATCGCACCGGACGCGGCATCTGCCTCAGCGTCAGCCTCTGCAACCAAAGCTCTCCCGCAACTACCACCGCCACCGCAGCCAGCATCCGTCCCCGCAGCGCTGGTCGTCGCAACGACTCCAACAGTTCCGGCTCTTGCAGCGGCCCCGGCAGTCCCATCAGTTCCATCGTTCCCCGCAGCCGCGGCAATCCAGCCGCAGGCGCCATCATAAGAAGGCTGGCCAATCAGTGCCCATGCCACTCAAAAGTCGTCGAAAGATATTTGTGTATGATGATTGAGACTTTTCTTCTTCTCTCTTTGGCGGTTCAGGAAGCGATGATGCCTTTTTCTTCTGGTGTAGACGTCTGTTATTCTCATTGGCTAGAGGCTTGTGATCTGGCAGGCAAAGGACCCCTGGTGACGGTTATGAACTCGGAAAAGAAGATCTCGGGGCGTGTACAGTTTGTTGAAATCCTTTTTTATTCCTACTTTGGCGCTGGTAAGCGGGTCGGCCGGATGGTTGCATGGGTTGGCGAGGCAGGCTGGGATTTTGCGCGGAGTCGGGAGTCGTTATTTTTTTCTGCGCTTGGGGAATTTGAAACCAAGACGAAGACCAAGATGAAGGCGGAGAGACGAATAAGATAGAGGAGTAGAAGAAAAGAGCCCTCAGGGGACAAGAATGGAAGAACCGGGAACCCCGGGATACCAGGAACAATGCCGCGTGCTGTAATTTGGCTTGGCGGTGATGTCGAAGATGATAAAGGCAGCGGGAGATATTGTGCCCCAATATGAACCGTGAAGATAATGGATTGTTGATGTGGATGGCTCTTGGAGAGGCCTACCAAAGTATTCAACCTTGGGCTCGTGGTCGAACAGCCATTGTCGCGATGTACTTGAGTTGAAAGGTGCACCAAGATCGGCACCGTACCTGAGTAGTTGCAAGTAAGAAAAGCTTGTTACGGAAAGGGAGGGAGCAAGGAAAGAGGGGGGAAACCGTTCATCAGACTCCAAAACCCGCGCCAGCTGATCCAGCTGACCGTCGTGACACGAGAAACCAGGGCCACGGTCAGGTGATATTCCGAAGATGATTCCCAAGGACAGTAGTCTGAAAAACGAGTCAGAATCTTGAGCCGTATAAAAAATACTGAGCCGTTCAAGAACATAGTCTGCTTCACTTAATCAAGGCCCACATCGCCTCAGCACATATATCCAAGGACCAAGCCTGATGTGTTCTTTCGTCTCCTCCGTTCTTGTGGCAGGAGCCAGGACGCAAAGACGCATATTGGAGCAAGGCATTGACAACAGCGGTATTGTAAAGAAGGTCGCTGCCTCATTATGCCTGAGAAGATGAAGAATCTAAAGCCAAAAGGCAAGAAAACAAAGAAGTATAGAAAGAGAAGTTGTGCCTTTTTTCTTCTCTGCCTTCCGGTACAAGCAAGAAGGGAAGAGGGAATTGTACCTCTGCGGGGCCATCCTCGGATGGAGGGAAGCTTTGGTGGGTTGAAGAGGAGTTGTGCTGAAGCCTGAGGCTCTATAAAGAAGATGTGATTGGTGGAGAGGGGTCGAGCTTGTGGGGCTCTAGCATGCGTGCTTGAGTTGTAACGAAACTGGGGCGTTGGCGTTTATTAGAGACTTGTGTGATTTTTTTTGCAATCCAAGGGTGTGATTCACGGCAACAATTTCCCAAGGGCGGCGTCTCCGATTGTGTATCACCCATGGGGCCATGTCACACGTGTTCTCCGTAGTGGTATGTACTGTACCTAGTCATGTACGTAGGTACGTAGCGTTATTTTGGACTTTTTGGATCATTTGTGTCCGTGAGGTGCTGGGAAGTTGGCAGTCCGCGCTTCTCCCGGCCCGCGTCCCACCGGCCCCGCCGTCGACCTCCATCGTCACTGGTCAGACAGAAAGTATGTATGTAGGTACTCCGTATCTAACGTGACAAAGTGCTTTTTTGAACCTCACCTGTACTTCACGACGATATCACTCCTACCCGCGACTATAACCCTTCTCACGCCAGAAACATACAACATATCCAGCAAACCGAGCGTGTACCAGTTCCACAGGCGAACCGAAGACACCCACATACACACGAACTCACCTCATTGAAGTCACATCCGTCGCCATCACTGGCCGAAGCGCAAACCGTATAGTCACCAGCCATCGTTCACATATCGAAGAGGAGGGAACAGAGATCACCGAGATAGAGAGGCAGAGGAACCGGCGGAGAGATCGATCGGAAGGAGGATTCCGAAGATAGAGAGAGAGAGAGACAGCACACACACACACACACACAGACAAAGAAATGTCCGACAAACACCCAAAACAAAGCTACATAGCCCTCGGCTGCGAAGGCTCCGCCAACAAACTCGGCATCGGCATCATCCAACACACCCCCAACTCAACAAACATCCTCTCCAACCTCCGCCACACATTCGTCTCCCCCCCTGGAACAGGCTTCCTCCCCAAAGACACAGCCGCCCACCACCGCACCCACTTCGTCCGCCTCGCCCGCGAGGCCCTCTCCGCCGCAGGCCTCCGCCCCTCCGACATTGACTGCATATGCTTCACCCAAGGCCCCGGAATGGGCGCTCCCCTCACCTCCGTCGCCATCGGCGCCCGCACCCTCTCCCTCCTATGGGACAAGCCCCTCGTCGGCGTGAACCACTGCGTCGGGCACATCGAAATGGGGCGGCACATTACCGGCGCGCAGAATCCAGTCGTCTTGTACGTCAGTGGTGGGAATTCTCAGGTCATCGCTTATGCCGAGAAGCGGTACCGTATCTTTGGGGAGACGCTTGATATTGCTGTGGGGAATTGTCTGGATCGGTTTGCGCGTACCTTGGCAATTAGCAATGATCCTGCTCCTGGGTACAATATTGAGCAGATGGCCAAGAGGGGCAATAAGGATCGTTTGCTTGATTTGCCGTATACGGTCAAGGGAATGGATTGTTCGTTTTCGGGTATTCTGGCTAGTGCGGATGCTTTGGCCGCGCAGATGAGGCATGCGGGGGAGAGTGCGGACTTTACGCCTGAGGATCTGTGCTACTCGCTCCAGGAGACTGTTTTTGCCATGCTGGTTGAGATTACGGAGCGGGCCATGGCTCATGTTGGGAGTAGTCAGGTCTTGATTGTAGGCGGCGTGGGCTGCAATGAGCGCCTGCAGGCTATGATGGGGGAAATGGCGCGGGAGCGTGGGGGGAGTGTCTTTGCGACTGATGAAAGGTTCTGCATTGATAATGGAATCATGATTGCGCAGGCGGGCTTGTTGGCGTATAAGGAGGGCTACAGGACGCCGTTGGAAGAGAGTGTCTGTACGCAGAGGTTTAGGACGGATGAAGTCTATGTCCAGTGGAGGGATTAGCCGGGATGCCGGGACGGGCAAGGGTTTGATGGAAGCGGATGCATTTTTATGGCTAGGAGCAAACATCTGGGACGGCGTCGGCGTTGCACTGAAACTTGAATTTACGATATGTACTGCATTTGTTTTCATGGTCATTGATGAGCCCGAAATAGGACCAAGAGAAGAAGAACAGGGCCATTTCAATGGGAGACTTGAGCAGCGTGTACGAATCGGAATGACGTGGAATGCACACGGTATGGGCATACGACTTTTTATTATGTAATTTACGTACAGAGTGGAAGGCTTTGCGGAGGAATCGGACATGACATGATGATCTTGGTGACCTGAATGCAACCTGACATGCTACACACTAGCATGGAGATGTCGTATATATTGACTGATGCTAATAGGTGCGTCTTTTCTTGATATATCCCAAAGTAATGGGCTTCGCAGAAAAGTATCATTAGCTCAGGTTTACATTTTTTCAACACCCACACAAGACTCAAGAGGTTGCACTAGCATGTGCGGACATGTCTCATGGAAACATTTCTCGATGTTGGTACATCTTTCCGCAAAGTTCTGAAAGGCACTAATTGTAGGGCCTCGCAGAAGATGCATCATAACCCTAGTTGAATAGTCTCCTGGAGTTTAACAAAAGATCTTAAATGTCTGCATGTGTGCAGGCACGCTCTGCGTGAATATAACCCCGGCAAACTACGTCGCGTGCTGAGCAATACCCAAGCCTATCATCATACCGCATAACATATCGCCCCGGTCAAGTAAAAAAAAGGGAAAAAAACGATAAGAAAAAGAACAATACAAGCAAGTAACACCAAACTAAGAGAAATGCGTACAAGCTCTGGCATACGTAGCCTCCTGCGCAGCACTCACAAGCAAATGACCAACGTTGGCCATTAGCGCAAGTCATCATCATCCGTCGTCCATCGAGGAAGGTTTGTACAATATCGTCGTCACATACTGCGCATCATGGAACAACATCAGCATTTCCTCTGGTGCCTGTGAGCTAGATAAAGAGGCAGTCAATGCTTACCTTGTTGTGGTATCTCGTCGTTGCTGATACAGCCAGAACGTTGTTCTTGATACTGCTCGTCGCCAGATGATTCAGGACAGTGTGATTCGGCATATTCAGCACCGAATTATCGTCCTTCATCAGCGTTGCGGCGTTTAGGAGAGGCTTACCCAAGAAGCCGGGCAGAGTGGGGGGCGTTGGCAACTTCTCAATGGCACTCAAAGCGTTTTTGTACGCTGCCGACTCGTCAGGCTGGTCAAAATCGACGAGATATTGTGGAACTTCGCTGGCATAGCTTGTAGGAGGGAGCACGGGTTTGCCCTTGGGCTTGACGGGCTCCTTGGCTTGCTGGTCTTTGGAAGGGTCCGCATCCGTGTCCACTTTAGGCATACCGGAGTGTGGTTTAGCCTGAAGTAACGCATCTGGATTCACCTCGATATAGTTGACCAAATTGTTGCCGAAATCTACGGTTGTGGGCAGGTCGGGCGTTGTTTGCATGATCCCATCGGCCAAGAAACGAAGATGGTGTGTGCCGGGGAGGATGTAGACCGTGGTGGCAAAATGCCCTGGTTTTCCCTCGCTGTTTTTTTCTCGTATGAGTGGGGCTGTTCTTCGTGTCTTCTGTATAAGCAAAAGGATACTCACACGGGATGCAGTCGCTGCTTGCGATTCCATTGGAAAATGGTTCCAGTGACATAAATCTTCTCCCCCCCCCCTCTCCACTCAATCTTGGTGGGAACCACGGGTCTCGTCTTGTCCACTCGCAATTCCTCGGATTCGTCGTCATCGACAGTCGTTGCACTGACGCCAGATTGGTTTCGCGTGACACCGTCTGAGGATTCACCTAAGTCAACTCCAGCAATGTCCTCCTTTGGAACCAAAATGTCCTCTGGAGCTAGAATGGGCGAACCAGGCGTGTGAACCTCCTCCTCGATCGGTAGCGGAAGTCGCGGCGGCCCCCTTAGATACATATCCGTGAGGCTGCTGTTGGATATGAGATGCGGGTCGAGACCAGTCTGTTCAGCAGCGACAGGAACCTGGCCTTCTCTGTGTGGGCGAAGCGAGCCGGTTTCAACGGGGACATCGACAGGTTTGGTAGGCTCGTCTCGGACAGAGCGAGCCCTGATCGATTTATATGAAGTTGATGTGTTGCCGCGCGGCGAGCCGGTCAATGACGAGACGGCTGTACCAGGCAAGCTCCCGCGCCGGTTGCTGAAGGTGGAACCCGTGGCCTGGGCGAGGGAAGGCTCTGGAGGAGCAGCTAGGCCGTGCGTAGCATGGGCAGCGGCGGGATTAATGCGAGCGTCCTTTTGGCGATGAGGCAGCAGATGATGGTGGTGGGAGGAATGGTAAGGATGTGGATTAGAGTGAGAGTCAGTAGGCGCCGCGGATGAGGTCGACGAGGCGTGAGCGGCATCACTTGACGGGGCCGCAGGCGTCGAGCCCGACGAGCCTGACTTGGCAGCCGACGAATGGTTGTTTCCCATTGTCTCGCGTAGAAGTCGTGGCCTTGATGATCGTGAATGTCTTCGGGACGGGGGGTGACTAGGCGACTGGATGAGAGGTCGCGTGCCGAGGCGCAGCTCTGGCAAGGGTCGCGGCTGTCACGAGAGCCGCACGCGATCAATGTGCTGAAGGAGTGGTGGTGGTGTTCGTACGAGTGCCGAGACCGAGTCTGGCCTGGATGGCATGATAGAAACAGTGATGGCTGATGGCCGGTCAGTGGCTTGGCAACATGAAGGACAAAATCGCGGGGATTGTTGGGAATCAGGATCCGATTTGGCGGGGTCGAACTGGAGAGAATGGAGCATTGGAGATATTGGAGAGACTCGAGAGAACAGGGATGGAGAAGTGGAGAGCTCCAGCGGGGCGGCATGGAGCAGCATGGAGCAGCATGGGGCAGCTGTAGCAGCCGTCAACAGTCACGCACGGAATACTGACCACTGACCAGGGAGTCGGAGTGACGTATGTACGTACCCACCCCCCCCTGAATTGCGCTACATACAGTTAGGTAGGTAGGTCTAAGGTATGTATGTACAGACAAGCACAGTAAGGACTTCTTCTCCAACGACGCCAGTGAGGCACGCTCCTTACAACAGCCATGGCAGAATAATTGTTGTAATAGCATCCTCTGACATGTTGACTCGAGAATCGGGCACTAAACAACGGCTTGTCATGATTACACTTCGTGAGTGATCTGGGTGCATGAGCCGCGTGCTCGATGTTGTCACGGAACTAGTCCCAGGCTCAGATCGAGTGTCTTCACTTGTCCATAACTAGACAAAAAGCTCAGATTTCACTGCGCAGCTACGACGCTATCATGTTTAAATTGGAAAGCTACTCCCTGCAAGAGAATCTTACTGGTATGGCATCTACTCCAAATCAGTAGCGCTTCATCACAGCCTTTGGTGCTCGGGCGGCCAGGCGACACGAATGTTCCGACCACAAGCTGGCTGCGCCATCTCCTTTCATTCGTGAACTACCACCACGCATCAAACAGAGGCCACATCCAATTCTAGACCAATATGGTCTTTCACATACCAAGCCTCAGCCGCCCTGTGCTACTCCTGAGCCTCAACAAATGCCGCAAATACCCTGGGCGACTTCGACAGCTGCGCGAAGTAACTCGTATGCGGATGTTCCCCAATCTTGGCATCCAAGTCCTGAAAATGCCGCAGCTTGGTGTACTTTCGACCCGGATAAAATGATACCCGGAGGCCTGAATCTCTCATGACTGCCGGGTTCGATACGTCTCCGAGCACGCACTGCATGTGCTCTAGAATCTGCCGGTCTCGATCTCTGACGGAGCCGCTCTTGTTGGTGGCGAGGAAGAGGTTGCGCACACCGAGGGCGATGATGAGTTTCTGTTCTTCGTCCAGGGTGTTGTACTGTTGGCCGGCCGAGGTGGGATCTTTGATCATGTCGTGGAAGGAGATTATGGCCCGCCAGTGCGAGGGCGCCTCCGAGGTGCCGGACGGTATCCCGGACTGGTCTTTTAAATCGCCCTCTCCCTTTGATTCATCCTTTTCTTTTGATTCACATCGTTCTCGAGGCGTATCCTCCCCAGGTTCCTCCTCAAGTCCGTCCTCTTGAGACTCATCTTCAGGCTCGTCCTCTTCTGAAGCATCCTCTTCGGATTCGTTCTCGTCGGAAGAATCCTCTTCTAAGAAACCCTCATTTTGCGGCGAGTTTCCAATAAGCTCAGTAGAAGAAAAGCGCCCAACAGGCTGCGTCCTGCTCGATTCGTGGTCATCTTCACATTTCCTTTTGAGCGACGCATTGCCATCATATGGCCGGGTGTCTAGCTGGCTGGAAGGCATATAGGACCGTCGGCAGTTCCACCGACAATGGTGCCAACCCGCCTCGGATGGTGTACAATCAAGTTATGCAACAAGAGCCGTAGAGCCAGACATATACGCGTAGAACCAGATCAATATGCCCAATATGCCGAGGATTGCAGGTCGTGAAGTTGCGGCCGAGGTCGATGGCTCGACTGCACACGTGGCGCAAATGACGAGCTAAGGTAATGAGGGCCCCATCTTTGCAGGCCTCTGTGGCCGAGAGCTATCGATCGACCCGGCGACCGGCTCGTCTTAGGGTGACGAGCGAAGATGGGAACTACATGGATTAGTTAGCTGACGTTGAAGGGAAAAAAGCGACGAGACAATCAACATTCCATCAAGCTATGTACTGATCCGACGGACCAACCCGCTCGCCTTTCTCCAGCTCCTCGTTGCTGCTGCGGCAAAACCTGTGGCGGACCGCCCCTTCCCTTCCATCCCCTTCATAAACCGGGTTGTCGCCACAAAAAAGTCTCCCGGACGACCAATGCCAGCGCAAGTCACCATGTCATCACTGTCATGATGCCCTCATCTCAGTCCGTCGCTCGCCACAGGAGAATGCATTCTCACAACACTCGTTTACATTACGAATTCTAGAAGATTCTCCCGAACAACCAAACGGAAAAAGGAGAGAAGGATATACGAAAATAGGACAAAGAAAAGAGGATCATGGAGGACGCCAGCGCCCCCTCGTCGACCTTCCTTTCCGCCCTCCTCCACATCATCAACTCGGCCTGGTCGCTCCCCTGGGGGCGCTACGCAGCGCTTCTGGCCCGCGGCGTGGTGTTTCCCTTGCGCGTGCTCTGGACGCCGGTGTTGTACCTGGTCGGGGTTTCCAAGGCCGTGTTTGCGCCGGTGGCGTATGTGCTTGATTATGCGGGCGGGTGGGTTGGTTATCTGGTAGGGGTGCTGATCGGTCTAGAGGTATGGATTATCAAGAGACCACCTCGTTGTGATGTTATTCTTTTCTGGGCACGAAACTAACTTTTGCTTTGCCCCTACCCTCCAGCCGCTGTACACATTTGTAAGTCGGACAGTCCCCCTTTTCTCGCCATCTTTCCATATCCCTCTTCTCTTCATGAAGCAACGAATCATGCCCACTAGGTAGATACTTTGACTCGAAGAAGGGGGACCAGCCGGGAACAAGGCCCTCGTATCAAGATGGAAGAAAGAAAGGACAGAAAAAAAAACAAATTATCTCAATTCCTGTCCCAAGCAAAGCAGTATAAAAGTAAAGAAAACAAACTCACATTCTTACTAGTTCAGCGTCGCCGCCTTCGTAGGCATCCTAACCGGCATCTTCATGGCTCTCCTTTCCGCCCTCCTCACTACCTCGCTCAACATGCACGACACCTCCAAAGACACCCAAGTCGCGTCCCTCCGCGCCCAGCTGAGGAGGCGCCTCCAGATGCAGGCCCGCAAGGAGCAGTACCTCCAGGACCAGTACCTCTCCGGCGGGGACTCCCTATCCCAGAAGCAGCAGCAGCAGCAGGTTGGTCATGAGCCAGACTGGCACTGGGCTGATCCTGCTACGTTGGCCTCATCTCCCCAGGGCTCGCGATTTCGGCGCATCTCGAGCCTGCAGGCGGAGACGATTCACGAGGAGGAGGATGACGATGATTCGGGGCAGTAATTTTTGAGCAGCCTGCTCATTCTAATTTGATCTTGTATTCACTTTGTTTCCCTTTCTTCAGTTTTGTCATCAACACAGCAGTCAGGATCTGGTTATGATTGGTCTTCTTCACATTCGTACTCTCGTCGTGTATAGTAGTATCGGTTTGGTCCGTTCTTTGCCCCCTGCCTTGCATGCCTTCATGTGTTTCTCATGCAAGAATAGCCCCCCTCGTCTTGTATACTCAATACCATTTCTTTGTTTTCTTCTCCCCCC
>SRPQ01000540.1:0-16550 GCA_018360075.1 Claviceps cyperi
CGGGGCAAACCATGATTTGAAATGGCATGAATGACGTTCAAGGAAGTCATCAAACACATGAGAGAATGACAGAATGACAGAATGACAGAATGACAGAATGACAGAATGACAGCGAAGAATTGAACTTGATTATGCGGAAATGTACATGTTCTCGGATCGTGACATGTAACGTCGGGCCGGCACGGCTCGCACCATGTTACTTAACAGGTGGCAGCAGCCCCTGCATGATGCTTGTCTTGGCATGTGGCAACACGGATCAAAGGCAGCATCAAACGAGTCAAAGGACAAGATGAAACAAAGGGATTGTTGGATTGTCCGCCGCGCCCGCAAGGCACTGGAATGCGGCCGCTGCGCGACGGAAGCCACAGTGATGCACAAAGAAGTACCTATGTATGTAGGCGTTGTATGTACTCCGTATCTATATACCTACTTGGAAACCCCTGTTTCCGCGGTACAATAGGTACATCGAACCATTTGCATCAGCACGCCGAGTGCCAATGCGACAAGTGAGGTGCATACCTAGGTATGTATCTCCAAGGTGCTGAGCCTGAGCTGGCAGCATTGTGTCGCATCATGAATGCATCATAGGTACAGTATGTACTTACCTACGTACATACATACCTGCTGTAGCTGCATGAGTCTCCCCTGGCATACACCCTTAGCAGAAGCCTGCAGAGGTCTCTCTGCTCCGCAAGATTGCGCTCGGCGCTGGCTGTCTTTGACCCGCTCAGTCTTCTCCAATTCTGGCAACGGGCGCGACTATATTGTTAGTTCCCGATGGACAAACGGTTCGCGACTGGACAGCGTGCTTGTTATGTCACTTGTTTGTTTCCGAGCCGGTCCAGCGCATCATCACAAACAGTGTTGCCTGTTGCATGAAAGTTGCGTCTTGGACAATCCCGGCTTATGTCAGGTACGCGAAGCCTCCACAGACCCGCACCTGGGGCCAGAATGCGGCACCCTCCGAGACAGGAGAGATGCATCTTGATTCGGAGGAATATGGGTTCGGGGAGCTGGAGAATACGCATTTGCAGTAAGTATGTATGTATGTACATGCATACATGATCCTGTGTTGTACAGAGTACAGAGTACAGAGTACAGAGTACAGAGTACAGAGTACAGAGTACAGAGTACAACCGTACCTAGGTAAGACGAATTTGGAGGGCTTAGCCGAGACGATGCGAGGGAATAACGGACGTAGGGGGGGGGAAGGTGCAGGACTAGAGGCTATGCAAGGGGAAGGTCCAACTTGGCAAGTCCGAGGAGGCTGCAACTGCGAGCTGTGAGGGGGGGGGTCCGGGATCAACGATGAAATGAGGCTCCAGGGACAAGGAGTCCAGTCTGGTCCTCTGGTCTGTGCACTTTGTCCGCTGCAAGCTGCCCCAGCATCCCCCAGCATCCCCCAGCGCTCCGAAAAACACCATCCCACAATGCCGTCGCTCCTCACACCCACGCCTCTCTTGCTTCCTTTTTCCTTCTTCCTTTCCTTCCTCCTCCTCTCTTCCTGCCTGTTGCTCCGGAATAGCCTGTCGTCTCGTCACTGGCTGTCCGCCCTCCGCACGTCAGGCCGTTGCCCTCGCCTTTGCTCTGCTTGCATCTTCCGGTCCCATCAGTCACCAACAACATCTTCCTAAGCGCTCAAGACCGACCTCAACACCAGACCTCTAGATCAGACCTCAGGACCAGACCACGCGCAGACCTCAAAGAAGACCTCAACACCTACGACGATCCTTACTTGCATCAAGCCCAAGCTCCTAGCTCTCACACAGTACCCTGTGTCTTTCCCTCGTTGCTTCCGCGTTCCCAAGACGTCTCATCGCCCGCCACCACGGCTCAAACAGTCCAGCCTCGGCGCCGTCTCCGCGCTTGCCTCTCTTTTTGGACGGGCCTTTTGATCTCGACGACCTTCTTTCATGCGTCCGCATTGCGCTTCTTCTGATCTCTCATCATAAAGTCGCATTACTTTGTTTCTGCTATAACGATCCATTCTCAGGCTCCAACATCGGCAGTTCACGTATCGCCAACATTTCTTGTGCATTTCGGTCCAAACCAGCAAAACCCGAAATCGCCGTTTCCACGATCCTCATTTCATTTTCTTCTTCATCGAATTTGACTCTTTTACTCTTCTTTTACTTTCCTTTCCTCTTTGCTTTTCTCCTCCTCCTTGCTTACATTCTTATGACGGCACCGTAGCTTTCCTCCATCCTCACCTTTGTTGGTTCGCGTTTGCGACCCAGTTTGGCTCTGTATGGCTCATTGATACCGCGCGACCCTTCTCATATTCGCTCGCGGCACCTTTGTCGTGATCAATTTCTTTCACCTTGAGCTTCGAAAGAGCCATCATGGACTTGTCGGAAAGATGGCGACCCTTGACGAGGAAAGCTGGTCGGCGTGTCGAGAAAGAGTCGAGATCTTTTTCAGACGCCATATCCATCCAAAACATCGCCGCTCTGGCTTTGGCGGCGTTTTCACCGCTCCCAGTATCGGCGCAAAACAATCACAACGGCCAATGCATATCATTGCAGGGCTCAAATACTTGTCCTGCTTTCCATTCAGCCTCAATATCTCGAAGTAGCGGCATGATACAGACCTAGTATGTTTCTGCATTCTTCTCCTATTTTGTTTCCCTTGATTTTCTTTTCGGACTATTACTTATTGTCTCTGAACTAGTCCATTTTTGCAGTTTGTCTCCGACACTGGGTCGTTTGACCATCAATTGGCCACTTACGTGCAGACGACTTATGTGAAAGAAAAGTATGATATGCCACGTCCTCTTCATGTCATGCACATCTGCTTATACACAATGATAGATACCAAACCTTGCTAGGGTGTGGCAATATCAACTTTACCGACTCCAGTAACATGTATGCCCGATATACCACAACTATATTATGCAACACACTCGTCCAGAAGTCGATAGATTCCTGCTCACTTACGAGCAATGCCACACGACCGCTGTGTGCTGATACCTGTGCCGAGTTTGCCCAAAGTGAAGCATACATCACTGCCGACAAAGACCTTTGCTCTAATCCAGGACCTGATTTGAGCAAATTGATTCGAGCTGACTTTGCAACCTGCTCCAACCCCGAAGACGCGCTCACGGGCAAATGCATCGCTGGACACAGCAACGAGGCGGAAAACTGTGGATTTGGCAACAGTACCGTTGGCCTCTGCTCCTACTGCGCCGCCGGCGGCACCAACTCGACCGATACCTGCTGCTACACCGCAAAGGCTGAAACGCGATGCGATGGCGTACAATTGCCCAACATCACTGCCACCATGATCTTTGATTCCCCGACGGCGACTTCAACTTCTACGCCGGCTCCCACCGTCACACGACAGAGCCAAAATCAAAAAAGCGGCGGCAACAAGCTCAGTGGAGGTGCCGTTGCTGGCATCGTAATTGGAGCTCTAGCTGGCATTGCCCTTTTGGTGGTGCTATTATTCTTCTGTCTCAGAACTGTGCGTCATAGACGCGGGAGCCAGCACGGGAGCATCTTTAATCAACCATCGCCCGCGAGAAAAGGTGCCAGCATGTCGCAGGTCAAGCAGATGGCCCCGGAGGGATACGAAGTGCTGCCAGGGGGCCGGGTCGCACGCATGACAGCATTGGAAGGTCACTCTGGCGGCTCGCCCTCGCAGCGCAGCGGTGGTGGTAGCGGCAGTGGCAGCGGCAACGGACGAGGCACGACTGCCTTGATGGGGGGGCACAAGGGAGAAACATCATCCGACGAATTTCCCGGAAGTCCTGAGCGTGGCGGTATCTTGCGCCCTCCTCCTACCTCTAGAAGACAAGGCTCGTTGTCAAGTGGTTCCATGCTCGCCAGTGATGCGTCGCAGTCTCCCGGTAGTGCTGGCTATTCCTCGCCGCTTGGCATGACTAGCCAGCAGTCGGAACAGCTACCATTCTTCAAAGATTACTACTCACAGGATGATATACATCCATCGGACAAGGTGGCCGTCTTATGGGCGTACCAGCCCCGTGCTGTGGACGAGTTTTCTCTGGAACGCGGAGACATGATCAAGGTCGTTGGTATTTGGGATGATGGTTGGGCAACAGGCGTCATGCTGAATGATCGCGCAGAGGAATGGGAGGCGCGACGACAAGCCCAACGAGATAGCGGGGTTTCGAATACGTCGGGCGTTCGCCAAGACTCGCCCACTACGCAAGGCGAGATGAAAGCATTCCCGCTCGTATGCGTGTGTCTGCCAGAACACTGGCGGAAGACAATAGACGGCGATGGCTCGACAGAACAAACGTCAAGTCCTGCACCGATAGTACCGATCAACGTTCCCTAATGCCACAGCTTCGGAAGATGCATAGCACAAACCGACAAGCTCAAAGTGCGACAGTTCGCACTCATATATACAGATCTGCAACACTCCAACTGCATTTAGATACTACAACTGCATTCCGCCACTAGAAAATCATTCTGACCCTGGAACCTGCATTCACCCCCCTCTCTTTCTCTTCATTTTTCGCCTTTTCAGGGTGGAGACACTGCGAAGCTACCATTCTTCACGGCCTTTTTATTTTTTTTACTACTACATGACTGCCGAGGACAAGCGCACATGCTATCCTTGACGAAAATCAACAGCTTCACATCATGACGACACGCGACGAGCGAAGTGGCTCTCCTCGGTCGCCCACCCTCGAATTATGATACCTGCTGGGCGTTTTCTATACGCAAGTGAGCGAACAGAACGATATGACGAGATGCGAACGATGGTGATGCTTCATCTCGGGCAGCTGGTGTGCCTTGTTTAATGCCTAGACGGCGAGGCGCGAGGGGCTTGCAATCGAGTATGCTGTTGCGGTGGGAGCTGCTTGGAGATTCAAGATTCACACAACATGTTCATCTGCCCTGGACGGCGCATTACTTAGCCAAATATTCTATACGCGCGGATGCTTAGGCTCCGGATTTACTTTGATTAGTTTCGATACCAAATGGATACTTTTCTCTTGATGCAGGGGAGGTGAGGGATGAAGAATTGTGAATGGATTTGAATGAATATGTGATATACCTTGGTGTCTAGTCCTCCACTATCCAGTGCTCGTTCTTTCGTACGTAACACAACCTTTTCTTCCTGTACTTTGCAACGCCCTTCCAGTACCTATCCCTGTTTGCGATTCAACTTCTTGATTGGAGAGGGGAGATGTGGTCGCTTGTCTGGTGACTCTTGGTCTTGTGAACACGGTAGGTAGGGATAGGTATGTGAATTGTGTGTTATGTGGGATTGCGTTTGAACTTTGCCCGGCAAGGTACGAAAATCGCCCCGGTCGCGTATGAATGAATAATGCGATGTAATGGCGTTTGTCAAGGGAAAGGTCTCCCGGCTCATGAAATGAAACGGGAGTCTATTCGTGAATCGTACATAGATACATAAATACCTAGAGTGCACAGCTCTTTTTCCAGCGGCCCCCCCGTCCGTTTGTTCAGTGTTCTGTGTTGATTCACTCCTCATATTTGGCTTGAGCTTGCTATATTACAGCGGGGTCAGCGCCCTTCTTTGAACTTTGCCGTCTGTCATAAACACCAAGCCCCGCCGCCCCCCCTCCAATTTACCTCCTTCCCCCTCTATCTGTTACGGCGTACTATCTATAAGGTTAGACCTCGTATCATTCACGCCACAAGACGCCACGCCGAAAGATACATCGCATACATACTATCCACGGTGTGAGAACAGCTCCTTTTCGTGCCGTCCTCAACATGGCAGATCTCAATGCTGGAGCGGAGGCTCTGGTGCCTCGGTTTGAACTCGAGCGGGTTCTTAATCAGGGTACGTGATGTGAATTAACGTATGCAGTAGAAAGAAGAGTAAACACAGCAAGGACAAACCCCAAGGAGGAAGAAATGAAATACACAAAACACCGAGAAAAGAAAGAAAGGTCAAACCTCCCCCCCGAACATCAGAAAAGAAACTAATCATGTGCTGGCCGCGCAATCAGACCAAGGCGGCAGACGCACAGCTCTTTACGGCCGCATCGACAACCAACCTGCCCTCCTAACCCTAGAACGCGCCCCCTTCCCCTCCTCGGAAGCCTACCTAGGCCGCCTACCCAAGTCGCTGGCCCGGCTGCAGAATCTAGGCATCAACGACGTGTACACCTGGTACATGGCCCGCACAGCCGGGCAGGACGAACTCGAGAGACAGCAGGCACAGCAGGCAGCCACGCAAGACGCGGCGACGAAACGCGACAGAGAAGCAGGAGAAGGACAAGAAAAAGACAACAGCCCAGCACAGGAGTCCTTTTTCGCAGACTTGAAAATCAATCTCTTTTACCCGTGCACAAAGTCTCACATCAAAAAATACAGCAAACAAAGCGTGCGGTTCGTGACAGAGACACCAGAGATATACCGCGACCATATCCGGCCCTTGATGCAGAGCAAGCGCGACGAGGGATCTCTAAACTGGGTCTTCAACATCATCGAGGGCCGCACAGAGGTAGAAGACGTCATTTACAGGACGCAGCTCGGGACAGCGGGCCCGGCAGGCGAGGAAGGTTTTCTTTTGTTGCCGGACTTGAACTGGAATCGAAGCACGCTGGAGGCGCTGCACTTGCTGGCGCTGGTGGAGCGCCGGGATATCTGGTCGTTGCGGGATCTGAAGAAGAAGCATGTTCCGTGGCTGCAGCACATGAAGCATAAGATTGTTGCGGCGACGGTGGAGACGTATCCGTCGATCGAGGCCGATCAGCTGAAGCTATATGTGCATTACCAGCCGACGTATCATCATCTTCATATCCATGTTGTGCATGTTGCGTTTGAGGCGGGGGCTACGCAGGCGACGGGCAAGGCTGTCGGGTTGGAGAGCATTATCGAGACGCTCACAGTCATGGCGGGGGATGAGGAGGAAGCGGGCATGGAGGCGGTCAGTATGAGCTATACCCTCGGGGAGGCTAGTGAGCTCTGGACGCGCGTGTTTGAGCCGCTCAAAAGGAATGCGAGTGCGACAGCTTCTCAATAGAGAGGATGAGGTCATTGATCTCGGGGCCCTGGGGGCAGTCTTTCCATTCGCTGTTGTCGCGGACGCAGTAGATTTCGTTGTCGAGGCGGATGGTACAGCTCACGCTCACGTTGGCCTGTACAGTCATTAGTCGGCAAGTCAAGATGGCTCATAGAAACGTTGGACCAGATACAGTATTCTTGGGATATATTCAACTCACAGCTGCTGTGCGCTCTACACTCGTCCGTAGCAACTCCATGCCATGCGCGCCATCGTCCTTTGTGGCGCAATCGTTAATGGCCTTGATGTCCACGGCGTGTTCCAACGCGCAATCTTCAACAAGCGCCCTGTCGGGAATGTGTTCGTAGTCGCGCGTCAGGCACATGATGAAGCCGAGACTGATCTTGGGGTCTGGGTACAGCTCGCGAGCGCAGAGTTCGATAATGTTGCCCATGCATTCGGATGATCCATGTTTGCATTCGACGCCGTCGTCGGACGTGGGTCTACTCCGATAAACCTAATAGCTTAGAATTTTGCTGGCATGACAAGAGACGTGAATGTATGGACTGGACGCACACTCCAATATAGTTCAACTTGAAGTCCACCTTGTCCGAGACCTTTTGCATCACAGGTAGGATGAGCTCTCGCAGGGCATCCTGGGCGACAGTCAGCGTGAGGAATTCAGCCTCTTTTGCATCTCGATTTCAGTTGTTCCTAGGATTCCCCTATTGCATCTTGTTTTCGCGACAAGACCGAAGTAGATTCGAAAACATACCCGCGTATCAGGACACTTGCTAATGATATGCGCCTCCAGCGGCACCAGACGCGTCGTACCGGGGCCTCCGAAGGCGCGATATCGACTCGCGAGGCTGATCAGACACTGTATGAACAGGAAAACGACCAAGACAGGGATGAAGAAGGGCCGGATGCGCGCCAGGGGAGACATGGTCGTGGGCTGTCGGGTGGGGAAGTATTGGCGCGGTCTTCGCTTTTCGTCCATGGTTCTCGAGGCTCGAAGCGTGGAAGCGGTGGTGCACCTGTGAGCGGCGGTGAAGGGCGCAAGTTGTATGTGTGTAGTGCCGAAACGAGGCTTGGTGGAATCGTGACACGACTCACGGGGAAGATGCTGTCTCGTCTGCGACACGAGAAGAGAATGCTATGTACCTCGGGAGCGGGGTAGAGGTGGATTGAGTTGAAACTTGAAAGACGCGATCGACGTGACGCGGGCGGTTTATTACGATGGGCTTTGTTTAGTCCGTGTTTGGTCCCGACTCCCGAGCTTTGTTCCCCTTCAAAAGAATTACCCCGCTGAATATGTGTTACGTGTACATACTCCGTATGTATGTACTCCGTATGTCCGGACTCCGTACGTAGTTGTTGTTGTTGAGTATTTTACGCCACTACGTCCCAGTGTTGGGCATACTAGGGCGTGCAGGGCTAATCCCGGGTTCTTCTAAATACAAGCCAATTCTCCCCAAAGAATATCCTACATCTCGGTTGCCAACGGCAGTTGTTTTCGGTGTGGGTTCAGGCGTCAGCGCCTTCCACCACGTGTGCTCGCCTGGGCACAAGTTGTGTCGTTAAAAGTGGAATTTTGCCAGAGGCGTGGCTCCGCTACCAGAATTTCAAGAAGGTCTAGGTGACCAAGATGAGAACGGCGTGCTGAACTCTCCGAAAGCACGCCGGTTGAAAACTCGAGGTGGACAAAAGCCGGTTTGATGGTGTCGTGGCTGGGAGGGGGACGATGCCGCGGTCGTTGTCGATGTTGCTTGAGTTTCATTTACGACCTTCGAGCCAGCAGGACGGTAAGTGAACAGGCGCCGTCGACGTCGGCGTCGGCATCAAATGAAGTGGTGCTGAGTGCGGCATTTTCGAGTTTTCCATTCGGGGGTGGACTGCTGTTAGGGCTACAGCAGGTTATACAGCCAAATCATAACAGAAGTGGGCGGACATGGTCCGTGCACCGTTGCCGAGAAAATTGTGTAAAGGAGAGAGTAGTGGACTCCGCTCCGTATGTACATATATTGAGCGCTATGTGCCAGGTAGCTTCTCCAGATTGGTACGTATACGGAGTAAGTGTATGTACATATCGTTGTGCTTGCACGATGGCAGATTGACTACACAACACATTGGGCTATATTAGGCATGTACATAGATACATATGTACTTGCCTGTGTTTCGTGTATATAATTTAGCTCGGGTGGTTCACACGCATTACATCCGGTAGATGCATGTCGCACCCTGAACGGTGGGAGGGTGTCAAAACGGTGCACCAGGCTGTCCTATTATTATCGAGAAGAATGCGGCGGGGTTACACGATACGGGATTCAGACTGAATTGAGCAAACGAGGGGGAAAGCGGTGCGAGGAAACGAAGACGATTTCATTCATGGCCCGTTTATGTCATCCGCCAGGACCGTTTCATGGAAGGCAGAAACTGTGGAGTGGCGCGTTCGCGGCCAGCTGCGGCCAGCTGCCTGCCAGCTTCCAAGTTCCAACATTCACGTTCGCCAGTCTGTTCTACCTAACTTAGATCATGGTATCTGCATTTGATTCCCTCTCAATGCATACGCCGTCTGCCATTTCACGTTCTTCCCTCTTCGTGGATATATAAAGCAAGCTCTATATATAGCCATGATGCCGCTGCGTTGACGCGGCCGACAAGAATCTTGCACTTGCTCGCTCTCCGCCCCCTTCCCCTTCCGCTTCGAGAGCCTGATCCCACGAGTGCAGATACATAGGTAGATCCTTTGGCATTTTTCGTATCGCCGTCATCACCTCGTTGTCCGCTGCAATGAACTCTACGCCAAACAAGTCGGATCTGCTGCAGGACTTTCTGCAGCCGATGAGCATCGACCTTGAAAAGTGCCATGCCCTCTCGCAGGCGTTTCTTCAAACCTTTACGCACCTCGCTGCCGAGTCTATGTACCAGTTTCTGCCGACGCCCGTCTCGGAAACCATTCTGCGGCCCGTGACAAAGTACGGCCGTGGCAGGTAAGCTTACCTTTTACCGAGAATGGACTGCCTGAACACAAAAGCTTGCGGTTTCGCAGCTGTCAGGCCGCGTTCGCTGGCTTCTTTTGGTCAATTCATGCTTCGCTTGATGCCATGCGTCTTTGATCCACCCTCATGCAGAACCGTACATACGGCAACATGATCTGTGCGTAGGCTGACCAATTCTCCTAGACATTTAGCCATTGACATGTAGGCATCGCAAAAAATTCAGTGGTCTACGAGGCTCCAGCTAACATGGCATGTCCAGTGGCGGGACGAACCTACGAGTTGGATTCGTGGACTTTTCCGGAAGCGATGCCAACGATGCTGCGCCAAACGGCATCGAGCATGTCCGCCATCTACGTCGCCAGCTGGAGAAGTCGTGGCCCATCGCCAATCAGCTGAAAAACGACAATGCCGACAGTCTGTTTCTTTGGATTGGCAAATGCATAGCTGAGGTAGTCGTCGAAGGCTGCCAACGTTTCAATCTTGCGCGAGATGCCCCGTTGCCGTTGGGAGTCACGTTTAGCTTTCCCATGGAGCAGACTTCTCTGGACAGGGCCATGGTGACGTCAATGGGGAAGGGGTTTGCTATGCCGCCGAATATTGATCTGGGTGTTTGCTTGACCAATGCGTATGATGCACATAGGCAGAGCGATGGCACGCACAATCTGCCGCCGGTATTTGTAGCGGCCATTGCGAATGATTCGGTGTCGACGCTAATCTCATTTATCTTTCACTACGACGGTCACGGGCAGTACGATGGGCGTCAAGATGGACACCAAGATGGACACCAAGATGGACACCAAGATGGACACCAAGATGGACACCAAGATGGACACCAAGATGGAGTAACTCACCGCCGTGCGGCTATGGGGCTCATTTTGGGGACCGGCAGCAATGCCACCATACCCATCAAGTTGAGCATGCTCCATCCAACCAAAAGACCACGAAATTTCCAGGGTTTGACCGGCGGCAAGGCTCACGACGTCAAGATTGCGGTCAACACGGAATGGAGCATCAACGGCACCGCGCGGCCAATGCGAGAGCTGGGCTGGATGACTACATGGGACGACGAGCTAAGTGCGCGAAACGAAAAGCCCGGATTCCAACCGCTCGAGTACATGACCGCCGGACGCTATCTTGGGGAGCTCGGACGCATCATGCTTCTAGACTACTGGAGCCAGACGCGCAAGACATTGCAGGCCTGTCTGCCTTGCAAGCTTCTACAGCCGGAGGGTCTGACTACGACGTTCCTGGGCCACTTGAAGCCACTCGACAAGCCGACTCTGTTGGCGAAGCTACACACCGAATTTCCGCCGTCGCCTGACTCGGGCTTTGCGTGGACAGATGATGACGTTGAGGCTCTCTATCGCATCGCCAAGGCCATCGAGATGCGGGCTGCTGCCATCATAGCCGCCGCCACGCTGGCTCTGCTCACATTAGGCGGGGAGCTTCCGCCCAAGGACGCGCTGAGGGCGAGCCCAGACGGAGGGGACGACTGCCAAATTGGGGTCGGATATACGGGAGGGTGTGTGGTGCACTTCCAGGACTACCTGACGGACTGCCAGGACATGATCAACCAGCTTGTGTTCAGGACGTATGGAGCAGCATCAAGGCTCTCGGTGGTGATGAGTCCTTGTCATGATGGGGGCATCAAAGGAGCGGGCATACTAGCAGCAGCGGCTGTCTCAAGCGGGGGTCAAGACGGGCTAGATGGTGCGTAGACTATGTATATATGCTCACCAGTAAATGATAGAGCAGTGCTATATATGTATAAGGATGTATGAGTTACGAGGGGACGGTTGAGGGTACCCTCCTGCGTCGGTCGTTGGGCCTATCGATACATGTGAATCTCATGACAGTGTTCGACTTGATGCCTCTGCAAAAACCAGAAGATTGTCATGAGTGGGACGGGCATCGGCATTTACATCCGAGTCAATCGCGAAAAGTTGATACTCGTGGGTGTAACTTGATGATACGACTGCGCGTGTGGTGTGCCAGGAGACACTATAAGGCCATACTCAATTTGTTGGAACCTTGCTATAGAAGCGGGTGCGGCTAGGAAGAGGGCAAGTCTTCGATCCAAATGGTTTAGAGTTATTACAATCAACGGGCAGCGAATAGGGCACTAAAAAGGGGACTAAAAAGAGCTTCATACGCCGGGTACGGCTGCTAGCTACGCTCGTAGCTATCTCCACAGCCACACGTCGGTAAAAGAAGCCAGAAAAACGTCACAAGTCCCGTCAGCCCGTATTTAGATGTTCTGCATACATGGCAAGGTGACGACTTGGTGGTGCTATGGTTGCACGATGTATATTGTGTTGGCAATACATGCTTGACTCCTCGGCCTTCCTTGCCGTCACAAGGGCCTGATGCGGAGTAAACTCGATAATTTGGGTTTGCCAGGACGAAGTATAACTCGCGAGGCTATACGAACCTACGTCACATGCCGGTGATCATAATAGAGACGGGACTCACAATTACACGTAAATCGCGAAAGTTGTAAATCACATCACAGGTACATATAAGCTGCATACAGTGTAAATTACATGAAGCAAGATCATAATTTACATCAAGTTTCATCGGATCGTCCCTCAATACACAGAAGAGTGTAGTGTGCGTACCGAGGCACCTAGGAAGTTACCTATGTATGTGAATGCAGGATCGATGCTTTTTATGTACACATATCCATGCTCATGCCGATGAACATAAAAGGGGAGACATCTCCCTAGGGAAAAAATGGAGAAGAAGCAGCAAGACACAGTCTAGCTAATACTAGCCACGTAGCATACACCTCTCCCACACCTCCTCCCACACCTCACTACCCCTATTGTTACCGTCCATGCCCATTCATGCCCCCTATCCTCAAAGCTTCCAGCTCATCTCTCACTTTCCTATACTCCTCCTGCGCCTCCCTCTCCCGCCTCGTCACAAACGTGACCTCGTCGCGCAGCAAGCTCAGCCGCCTCTCTATAGCCACGTCCTCCGACACGGCGAGCGTCTTGAACCCGCCCAGGGCGTTTTTAGCCTTAGTCAGTGCCTCGGCTGCATCGTTCATCTTGTCTTTGAGCATCTTCTGCCGCTTCTGGTATCCGCCAAGGTGGAGAGCGAGTTTCTTTTCGAGCTTGGCGCCTTGTTCGGCGGAAGACATGATGGGGTCTTGTATGGACTAATGGTGGGTTTTGTTAGTTGAAGAATGTTGATAAAAAGGGGAAAAGAGGAGGATGAATCGGCAGATAGAGAAAGAGGGAGAAGGAATAATGCGGATATGCAGAGTAAACACGCCGATTCAACGGAGAGAAAAATTGGAGAAAAAAGAAAAAGAGACACGGAAAATGCAAAAAAAAAGAATGAGAAGAAAACAGGAAAGCCTCACCTCAAAAGCAGCCCACATGGCCTCATTCTGCTCCTCCTCATCATCCGTATAGCATCCCAGCCCTAACAGCAGAGAACTCTTTGCCCGCCCATCAAACATAGCCTGCATCTCATCCAGCTCCATGATAGGCCGCGGCTCAGCCTCCGACAGAAGCAGCAGCCGCGCCTCCGCTAGAGAATCATCATCGAATCGTGGTAATGCTTCCGGCATAGGCTCCTGAACGTGCGAGCCCGGCAGTGGAAATTTGGCCGCATCATTGGCCATGAGAAGCGCCGTTTCGCGCGCAATCATGGCCTCCGCGGCGCTCTGGAGCCTATCTGCTTTCTGGAGAAGCGCTGTCAGATCCACGACGAGGGGCCGCGGCAGGTCCCGCTGCATGACCTGTGTTCTGCGCCGTCTTTCCAATGCCTCCTCGACCGCGCGGCGTTCTTGTTCGCGGCGGTCACGCTCGGCAGCATCTTCTTCCTCTTGGGCCCTTCGAGCGGCGCCGTCGTAGGCACTCTCCTGTTGTTCATCGGGCAGCTCAAACTCCCATTCGCTGTCCTTGGGTTTCGGCAATGAGGCGAGGCTGGATCGCACCTGTGTTCGGAGTGCGACTTCGTGCATTCTCATGTCACGAGGAGTGGCGCCTACAGACGATGCATCCCCTCTGTTCAGGGCGAATGAGTCGCGAGGTGTGCGCAGGGGCGTCTGTCCGGGACGGCCTGGCGTGGCATCGACGCCGATGCCGTTGGCCCGTAGCGGAGTCGCCAGAGGATTGGGAGTCGCAATGGTGTGTGGCCTCGGAGTGATACCTTCAAAGCCTGTTGAGCCGGCGCCCTCGCGGAGCGGTGTATTCTCGCCGCCCAGGAGTGCCGATTGGGTTTCGTTGAGGGCCCGAATGTTGCGGATCTCGTTGGCAATGTGGTCTTCTTGCTCAGGAGCCTGAGGTGTTCGAATTGGCGCCCCCGTGTTAAGCGTCGAGTATGACTGGACGAAGCCTTTGGTGGCATCGTTGGCGCTCTCCCTCGCCATCGCATTCGCAGCTTCGCCGATTTTGCCCATCTTGATAATCTCCTCCAGCTCGCCTTCACTCACCTGCGGGGCAGGCAGGTTCAGAGCCCGGCGCTTGCTGCTCTGCTCTGCTTCTCGGATCTTCTGCATCTGGCCCGCCTTGATGGCAGCCTTTTGCGATTCAGACAGACCATCCTTTTGGTTCTTTCGTCTCTTACGCTCGCCTTCTTCTTCCTCGTCTCCCTTTCGTTTGGTGTGTAAGTTCAGCTTCGAGGGGTCGAACCCCCTGCGCTGCAATTCGTTGCGACTGAGCTCCTCTGATGTATCGTAGAAACCGGGTGCTGCCTTCTTCTCGAACGGAATGTCGGCATTATAGTCCATCTGCCCCTTCTTATGCAATACGAGTTTGATGTTGAGACCAGCATTCTTGAGCTCTCGTCGTTTTTGCAAATTTGCAATGCGGCGTGACTCTTCTTGCTGACGCTCTCGGGCTTTTCGCTTGGCCTTTTTTCCCTGTGTGTTGGCCAGGCGGGCACGAGCCTCACTCAGCATTTCTTTTTCATCTTCGTCCAGATCAATCGTGTCCGGTCGAGCGGGCTTCGTTTCGGGATCGGGGTCAAGCTCGCCAGGGCGGAGCCGTCGAACATCGTCGGCGGATGGTGCTTGCGTCTCGCCGCCATCCGGTCCCATCAATGATAAGCTGGATTCGCGCGCTTCGGCTTCATCCAGTAGCTTTTGGTACCGCTCGAGGCATTGATTCGCTGTGCGGCCGACAATGGGAGCAATGGTGCGCCATTGCGTCGGCATAATCTTGGCCAAGTGAAGCAATTTTTCATCTTCATCTTTGCTCCACTCGATCTTCTTGATGCTCGGATCCAACCATTCGTTCCATCGAGCTTTGCACTGCTTGGCCGTCTTCCGCGCCAGCAGTGACGACACACGTGCCCATTGATTCAGGCCATACTTGGAGACGGAGGCTTTCAAAATCTCGTCCTCGATGTTGGTCCAGACACCACCCTTGACGACCGGCATGATGGCGGCAGCTGCGGCGGCAAATCGACGATGCGCTTCAGGGAGCTGGGGGGATGACGGCGCACGACGAAATCAGTATCCTTTCATTGAGGTGTGGAAAATGTTGGAGTGTTGGAGCTCGGCGCTTGGCTACGAGTCGCGACAGTTCAGTGCTGAGTAAGCACTTCAGCTAACGGCGAGTTAGACTTACGCCTTGGGCCACCACCGCAACTACGACAAGCTGTCTGCAGCCTGTCAGCCTCTTTCCTGTATTAAACCCGAAAGCCGAGGGCGTCCGTCATTTGGCATTCATATCAAAGTACATACACGAGTCCTTCTACCGCACCTGTTGTGTCGTGAGGCAAAACGGCGACTTGGGCATACGAGCCGGCTTGTGGGTGACGACCTCAGATTGCGTTGGCATATGGACAGCACAGTCACGCAGCAAGTAGCAAAGAAATGTTTGCAATCATTAAAGCCTCACGCCTTTCGCCACGCATAGCCGGTGCCTTCTACACATACCTATATTATTCTCGTTTGCCAGCACGAGTGAGGCAAACGTGGCGTCAGTCTTTGTTTTTCTGCTGTGATGGATTAGTCTATGACTAATCGTGGATAGATAAGCGGCAAGTCTGGGATGATTACATGAGACTCCCCCACTGGGCGTGGAGGTACTTAAGCAGCTAGGAGGGCATTCTGGTCCTTTCTCTTTCTTTCCTTCTTCGATAGTTTTATTGATAACCACTTCCTCTCACGCATACATCCACTATCCGTGACGAGTCCATAACATCTGCTTCTGCTTGTGCCGTGCAGCGAGGTACGTATACATACATACTTGGACTGGGTAAGCCGTCCGAAAAAAGCTGGTACATGTATGCAGCAGTAGCAGCGTACACTGTTTCTAGCTGAGTGTCCGGTATGTACTTGCTGATACTTGCTGTGTAGCTGAAAGGGGCTCATCTTGGATGTCACCCAGCTCCACCACATCCGCCGCCCCTTTGACCATCCTGCCGCCGTTGCCGTTCATTTCGCCCGTTGATAACTGGCACCTAATCCGCGCCTTATTAGGTGCCTGTATGTACCTAATCCGCGCCTAGTCAGCGCCTTAATCATTATTCATTATTATTTTATTATTATTTAGATATACTAGCTGTCACGGTCTGTACAGTGCCGTCTGTGCTGCTGTGACAATGCACTATATAACCTCGATCAAGCTGCAGACGTGC
>SRPQ01000541.1:0-16504 GCA_018360075.1 Claviceps cyperi
AGACAATTGTTGTACATCGAGATGCGGGATGGTTTCTAGGGGAGGACTGGCTTGTATGTAGTGGAACCCTTACCCGGGGCGGGGATTAGCCCCGCACACCCTACCTAGTATGCCCAAAACTGGGATGCAGTGGTGTAAAATACACAACAACAACATCTACGGAGTACATACATAGTTATTCCAATTTCCGCATCTTTCCGATCAAGCAACTTGTAGGTACGGTACCTAATACTGCACATAGAGTAATTCAATAAATAATGTGTTTGCGGAGGTTTGTAAATCCCAGCCCAAACCCGCGAAAACCCACTTGCAGATCATATATAACTATCCAATGAGGCAACCATTGGTGATCACTCACGCGTACTGTGGTTGGTCACATGTGATATAAGGCCTTGCGAAGTCCGCATGGCGTCTGCACTGTATGTAGAGGCCGAGTGAGGAAAGTCCTGGAAGCGGAGATTGGGTTGGAGAAATCTATATAATTCACGTGCCATAGCAAGACAAATGTAAGAGACTTGGCGTACCTAACAGAATGCCATGTCTGGCAAGTCTACGCCATAGTTAGCTCAATCTTATTGTCGCGAGTATTGACCCTCGATCTTCAAATAACCACACAGGCAGGCAGACAACTACCATTCCCAGCCAGCTTGTCTACACAATAGTCCCCATCGCACCAATGAGCCACTTCTTACCACACAACAGCCGAAGCAAGGTTACAAAAGCCAAGACAAAGTTCAAAGTTCTCGTTTCAGAAGCCATTATCTAGCCTCGTGCAGCATAAACTCTAGAAAAAAAAAGAACGATAACACGCCGCCGGCATCGCCATGTTATGCTTCGAATTGGTATTCGAAGCATAGAAGATCCCCCTCAACAGATAAAACTATCAATAGCACAACCCGCCAACCGAGTCAACACAAAGTCGACTTCTTGCCAGGCGTCCAACACCAACACGCATCCTTCACCTCCACTCACGTATTCGACAGGAAAAAAAATACATTCCTTGAGCGTTGCGCCCAGCTCTAACGCACAGTAGTTGACTCGCCGGGCCCATCCTACCTCCCGCAGGAAAAGAAAAGAAAAATTAAATCCTAATTAAAAGAGACTTCGTCTGCTTGCGCCGTTGTTGCAGCAAACCCCCAACACCGAAACACCAGAGAAGAGCCCCTTGATATGGATCGAAGAGAAGGTCGTAATCATCGTGAAAAAAATGACAAAGGAATGGCCGCGTCTACGACCGACACTGCTGGCTCTGGCCGTATGAGTTCATTGAATAGCCCTGTTACGGAGCAAGGAGCACATCGGCTGAGAGGAAAGTGGCCACATGCGAAGTATGTTGCCCCAGCAATCTCATCCACGCATATGAAGTGTATTTGCGGGCTCTTAAGGAGGGAGACAAGGTTCTGAGAAAAGTCCCAGGAGCTTGCTTTAATATGTTTCACCCAAGTCGGCCAGTTTTCGGGCCCCTGACATGCTAGGCCGTATTGTGTTGACGCCAGTGCTCGTTCGTCTGCCCATCGGGCCGCTGTCGATCTGTCGTCTAGTGCCTGGCGCGGGGATGGCACTTCCTGGGACAGGTATGCTCCTGCCGAGTCCCTCCATCTCAACCTTGGAATAAGTGCCCCGACGGCTGCGATTACGCGATTCGCCCTCATAGTCCTCCTCGATATCGACGCCGCTCAGGCTGGAAGAGTGCCCGTGCATTGGACCACTCATCGATGACCGCGGCCGCAACGGCGTTCTCGCACCAGACATGGAGCAACGGGAAACTGGTCGAGGTGGTGGCACCATATCAGTTCGAGACGCAGGCCTGGCATAGGTACTGCCACTTGCTCGAGAACTTGGGCGGCTTTGGATGACATCCGACTCCGGGGCTCGATTGGGCAGCGTCCCGAATGATAATCTGCCTATTCCGGACGTGCTCAATCGAGGAAGGTGACCCGGTTTTGAGGTTGTTGATGAACGAAGGTTGGTTGGCGTTGACTCACGTCCTGCGAGAGATGATGCGGCGGATGAGTTGACGGTACGCTTTCGAGAGCGGATTGTAACCGACGACGAGAAAGGAACACCGTAAGCCGCCGCCGCCACCGATCTAGGTGATGCTCGGGGTGGTGTGTGGGTGGGCGCGGGCAGCTTTGACCTTACTGATTGCACTCTGGCTTCTAGGCGTTGCATCTGCGCTGTGAGTGATCGAATATGTGACAGAGAGTTGGAGGCAGGAAGTTTGTGTCTCGCCAAATATGGGTTCGCTGGAGGCCGTGACGCAGGCGTACGAGTATGCGCCGTATTGTTATTGGAGAGACGAGATGCCCGCCGAGTGGTTGTAGACTTCATGCGATGCTTCGGCGTTGTATTGCTGTCGAGAGATGGCAAACGTGAAATGCTCGTAAATGTGCCACTAGGTGTAATTGCGGCACACGTCTTGGCCAAGGGAGCAGATGCATCGGACATCGGCGGTGATGGCGGCTCTTGAATATCAGCAACTGGCGCTTTCGTCAAGAACTTCTTGGTCGCTATCGGTGTGGTTACAAGTGGCGAGCTAGCAACAGAATTGGGGGACGCCTCCATATGCTTGTCGAATATGGGTGAATCCATGACCGAGAGATCGGTCGAAGTGGTGGACAAGTGTCGATTTTCGTGCTTCTTCAACTTGTCTTGAAGAACTTCTGCTTCGATTTTGAGCTCCGCAAGCTCCTCTCGAAGACGTTGAGATTCAATACGGAGCTTTTCCCGCTCCTGTTCGCCAGCTCGTATTTCCTCTTCCATTATCACACCTCTTTCGATTGCCTGGTTATATTTGGACTCCAGATCCTCCAAAGACGAGGTAGTATTACGGGCTTGGCGTTCGAAATCATCGTTGGCTACCTCCATATCTCTCAACTTCAGCTGCACAGATCGGTTAGACTCTCGAAGCGTAGTAATCTCTTTTTCGAGCAGATTTTGTGCGGCGTTGGCTTCCGCCTTGGATTCCTTGTATTTTCGCTGCACAAACAGGCGCGTTAGCATCTTCCATCGAGACAAAAGCGCGACGGTTGCACATCACTAAATTCGGTTGTAAAGGCGGATACAGGAATTCAGGCTTCTTCATACTTTCCACTCCTCTACTTCGAATTGAAGCGTCTCGGCCTTCTCTTTCAGTGATCTCTCCTGCTTCTCTGCCCGATCAATGTCCTTCTCTAACTCTTGTTCCAGTTCACGACTTGACTCGCGAAACTCGGCTAGCTCGGATTCCAGCAATTCGTACTGAGACTTGTACCACGAAAGCGCATCTGTCGGGTTGGTAGCCTCACTAGGAGGCGACGATGGTGGCTCGGCCATGATGCTGTGATGTTAGGCGTTGGGACGAAACGCAGAACAACTGATGAAGCAGGGAGGAAGCATATAAAGGTGTCGCCAAAGGAGTTGATATTCGTGGATAAATTGAATCCGTGTTTTCCGCGGCAGCTTCTCTGATGTTTTCGATGTATGTTTCGATTCTTTTCTGCAAATTTCCTCGCGGGTGTACAGTACGTTGACAAAAGAAAAATAGTTGCGTCGTCGTCTCGACTGGCGAGATTGCAGTGCGGGCCGTCCGTCAAGGCAGACGCACTAGATAGAAATGATGGTCGGGATGCAGAGGACGGGCGGGTGCGATAAATGAATAATAGACTGCGTCCATGTCAGCATACGCGCCTCAGAATGCGAACAGTCGTCAAGACTCAGATGCTGTCTTGACTTGGGCTTCACCACTGACCTGTTTCCCGCTCCGAAGGGGTCGTTGGTCACAGCTGCCTCGTCCGTCGGTGACAAAAGCAATGCGATGCTTACTGCTTGCTGGAACTGCGGAGGGCCGCTTTCCAGCTACTGAGCGAGCAAGACTTACCTGTCTTCCTTACCTTGGTGATGGATGTCCCAGGCGGGAGCGATGGCGGTCGTAGATTGTAAAGGGCGTAGCGTGATTTGGCCAGTGACGGCTTTGGGGACCACATGCACCGACCCGGCTCTGCTTGTTATGTTGACAGTGGACACAACACGCAACAGACAACACATGCCCGGAGACAGCAGCGACCCGTCCAACCCCTTCCCGCTTCCGCCTTCGGCTTTTGCCTGCATAGGCGGTGGGGCGTTTGGTCTGTCAAAGCGTTCCATGATGGGCTCAGCTCAGCCTCAGGCCCCAGCTGCTTGAAGTGGGTCTCAAGGGGGTCTCTCCGCCTGCAGCACGCTGTGGCCTGAAGTGGCTTAGTGCCAGGCGTCATGCAACAAGTTACAACCACGATTCACGAGAGCAGCACCCAGATATCACGTGCCTACCCTGTTAAAGCTACCGCGCCAATCAATGAGTGTAGTAGCCTAGTAGGTACTCCGTTTACCTGAATCAAGTAGTCAAAAATAGCGATTCGGCAGTGACGAGTGTCATGTTGAAACGAGGCCTTGGTTTATCAAGGTCAAAGTCGTTCCTTCCATCTGCCGTAACTTGTAAGCCTGTATTTCCCGCGTGTTTACGTGCCAACGGCCTTTGTTGTCTCGGGCAACAAGCCGCTGCTCCGACCGGCCGGACTCACATGGCGGGCCACATCGCCGGGTGCCTTGCATGACCTCGGAGGCCTGCCTATGTAAAAAGAAAAAAAAAGGTTTTTTTTCGTTCAGAATTGACCCATGTTTAAGATGAAGCATCTGAATATGACTCCTCGCACCACAGCGTAGGTTACTCCGTAATTACACACCTTTTGCAGCTTTGTTTCGCTTTACGTGGTACTGTAACACAAGCAATTGCAGCACCACACCCGCTAATGATGCATCGAAACTTCACACTGAGACTTGACATGGACGGAGAATCTTGTGTTGCTTGCTTCTACTCTGTATCAACAGGCTAGATATAGTACACGTTGACAAAAACCCCCACGTTTTGTAAAGCCCCAATTCGATGCGTCGTGATCATCATTAGTTTCCCCTATTCCGTCCAACGCGGAGAACAAACGTATACCATCTCCCATGAAACACACACCTTATAATTTGACTGAGCAAAAAAAGAGAAGGTCGAGAAAAGGCATCCTGCCATCACAGTCGTCCACCGCCCGCAGCTCCCCAAGCTCTCCTAGCCTTGCGAGAGCCTGCCGTGGCAGCCCCGAAATTGTGCAAGCGCTCTCCTATCAAATATGCCTCGTCCCGCACGCTAGCCGTCCACCGATGAAAGACTGTGGTAAATCCGATAGCATACTTGATCACCAGAGCTGCCACCGCAACCGCCGGATATGAAAGCCTGTAGACCATGGACAATTTAACAGCATCGAGCCCTATCGGCAGACCGGCCGCCACCGAAATAGGGCGAATCGCAGTAATTTTGATCACGGCACTCACGATCGACGGTGGCCCGAATATGGCCACAGCAGACAGTGCTATTCCCGGAATAATAAATGCCCTCGTCAGCACAGCAACGTCTGGTTTCCAGAAGCCGCGACGGAAGACAGATGCTATTGCAATGGCTGGACGCCTATCAGGGAAGAGGTGTATAGCCATTCTGGTGGCCAAGTTGACATATAAGAGACCTAGCGTCCAGGATTGAACGACGCGGATGGTATGACGCCCGGAGTCGCCTTCACGACTCGGCATAGAGGCGGCGCCCTGTGGCTGGAGCTGTGGTGGGTTCATGTATGTATGAAGGGGGATGCTG
This sequence comes from Claviceps cyperi, assembly GCA_018360075.1. Taxonomy (NCBI): domain Eukaryota; kingdom Fungi; phylum Ascomycota; class Sordariomycetes; order Hypocreales; family Clavicipitaceae; genus Claviceps; species Claviceps cyperi. Next base: position 5,648 of record SRPQ01000541.1, read on the forward strand.
ACATACAGCTCCATGAGCGTAGAAAGTACCAACGGGAACACTACAATGAGGAAGGAGTACGCATACACAAGCTGCGTCCCCTGCACAGCGCCCGAAATGGCACGACTGCGGCCATCGCCACTCGTAATTTCACTGCATATTCTGCGTGCCAAATCTTTCAACTTGGCGGTAATGGAACGAAGCCGGAACGCGACGTACAAGATAGAACCCAGAATATAAATGCCAATGCTGAATGCGTAAATGTCGTTTGTTCGAATGTGAGCGGGAATCAACGTCTTAAACACAGCCCTGCCTAAAACCAAGGGCGCAATTGTGAAGCCGACGCCAGTAACAGCGGCAAAGAGCCAGATGAAGAGAATGAATGAGAAGATCCTCGCACGAAAGCTCGGTGGAATATAGACGAGCTGATATTGATCCGAAGAGTAGAGGTCGGTGTCCGGGTTGCCATCCTTGCGATGTCCGCGTTCTGACACGGTCAAAAAGACTTTCTGACCCTTGGGGATTTTGACCCTGTCAGATGCTGGAGCACGGACAAAGCGGCCGCTCTTGTTGAGTTGGCCTGTGTTGACTAGATTTGCCTTTTTGTTTCTGTAATTCCTCATCTCGATCTTGGATATCGTCGGATTAGGTTTGGCATCCCCACCGTCGAAGATGTCTCTCCAAGTCTTGGGAACGACCTGGTTGTTTTCATCGAGCTCGAGTAGCAATGACTTGCGCGGTGAAACTTGAGCTTGTGTCTCGCGGTTTAGTTGAAGAGTTCCCTCTTCGTCGATTCGTCGTTCACCGAACAGAAAGTAGGTGAGGCGAAGTCCACGAGCGCATTTACGAAGCCACCATGTATACATGGTATGCAGCCCATCACTCGGCCTGAAGAATTTGACGGCAAGGGGCATGAGAAAATTGTAAAACAACAAGTCTACAGGAAACTCCAGGACGGGCTCGTTAGATGAGTAATGAACGGGCAGTACGCCAGGCATTGCATAATAGAGTCCCCAGACAACGCCTCCGAGGCAAACGATAACCAGAGCGCCGTAGACAAATGCCGAGAAAAGTATCTTGCGCAGCTGTGTTGTAAGATTGCGTTCAAGAACGTCGCGCACGGGATGGAACTCAGGATCATCAGGGTCTCTTATGAAGTCTACAACGTGAAACAGTTAGCACAAATCGCCACATTTGAAGACAGCCGTCGGCTGCACTTACATAAAACACCGGGACGCATGATCTTGCGACACATTGATACAAAAAGCGCAAAGTGAAACATATATCCCGTTCCGACAAACCAATGAACGAATATGGATGTCAGGGGATAGTTGCACGTGAACAAAATCCGCGATTTGAAGGTTGTGTCTTCAAAGAGAGGCAGCAAAGCACCATCAAGAAGCAGGCCACAGTACAGAGGAAAGACAAGCATCTCGATGCTAATGATGAGGATGACTTTCATGATGCCGCTTGCTTGATGGAGAGTGTCGATAACACCGGCTTCCCATGCCTGCATCATAACCCCTCGCGAGAATGGACTGCCTCGTTTAAGATACAACGCGCCCACGGCAAAAATGGTCATGTATCCGGCTGAGATAGCCCAAAATCGATCCATGCCCGACCAATGCGCAAGGCTCAAATCCACCGGAGGTTGGGGCTTGAATTCACTCAAGTCTATAACCCAGGAGGTAGGATCTAACAAGAACATGACGCTGCTGCTGATTGTAGTCGCTAAAACGTGTGTGGTGGACGAGGCTGAAGCTAGGAATCGACCATCCCAGAAAGCAGTCATGTCCGGTCTGGCGAAGGCCACAGATAGTCCATGGTCCATTTTGCCCACCACCCAGCCAATGTTTCGCTTCACAGCGTTTAGAGCTTCATGACTGATAGCCGAGAAGTTTTGCATCTCCGAGGCAGTCATAGGAAAGTCCATAAGTGCGTAGTCGACGACTCTAGACCCCGCGCCTGTCCAAACACCCCAGGAAGCTTTTCTCGCTGACACGATCTGGGCCCCCATAGCTCCTCCTATAAGACCCGTAAACATATCAACGATGTTCAACGCGCACCATGAGCCGAACCCGAATGTCATCATGACAGCATCCTGAATCACTTTGGAGAGCCCCATGGCCATGTGAACAAGTTGTATAGGATTGGCAACGATCCAAAGGGAGATTCGGCCTATGTTGTAAGGAATGAAAATGCAGGCGAATATGGTCACAGAAACCAAAACAGCACAGAAGATGGCGTTTTGAAACAGGCCAGCAATAGGGCCACGCATTCCGAGAAGCTCCATGACGCCCTCAAAATCTTCCAAATCCTCAATGGCTTCAGCATCCATACCAACAGCAGCCACGGCGTCGACAACGTTTAGAATTCCGTCGTCATTTACATCGCCGTTTACCCCGCCAGCCTCGGCCATAGGCTCATCAACCCATGGATCATCTGCCGCAACGAGGTCGCCAGCATCTACACCAAGACCTTCGCCATTGACAGCTTCGTGCGGGGGACCATCAGCCTCTAGACCTAGATCCAAGTCGCCCCACATGTAGTTTGTGACGCGACCGACAAAGCCTGGCCGGCCAGGTTCTATTTCCAACATTGGTTCATTCGGCATGACTTGAGCTACACCGGGAGAAGTATCTGCAGTCGTGCTGTCCGGATTGTCATAGTCTGAGATTCGATGACTATCAGCAAGGTCGTTGGTATAGTTCCTTAGACCATCTCTTTCCACAGATTCGGAGGAAGAATCCGGCATACTCGCTGCGCTGATAGGTGCCCATGAGAAATCAGAATTGTCATTTTCGTCAGTGCTTGGCAGATTGGTAAAAGACCAGCTGTTGTTTGCCAAAGGATTAGTAGTGGTATGCACCTCGGGGCCATCTGAGCGCGCTCGTGGTCTAGACGGGCCGGCAAGCGACTCTGGACTGGGCTGTACTGTGCTTGGCGAAAGGTCTGGAGAAGCAGGAATCCATTGTCGCTCCTTGCCTTTAGATCTTTGCTGGGTAGGTGCGTGTTCCTCGCTTGCAGATTCCGATGATCCAGCATCAAACTCATCAAGTTTGACAGTCGTAGGGTCCGAAGCAAGAAATTGCGGCAGATGATGAGAACCGGTGCCAACTGTCTTGTGGGATCTATGAGCACGCTCTCGAAGTGAATGGCGCGTCATTTTCAACCAATCTTCAAGTTGTTCTTCCAGCCCCTCTTCTTCAATAATCTGTATAACCTTTTCCAGATCGCCATCCGCTTGCCTCAAGATTCGCGAGTAATGCGCCACATTGGATTGATTCTCTAGGCTTGCAGTCAATACTTGTTGTGTCGTCGGCTTCCGTGATCCCGATTCTATAGATCTCGAATCCAGGCCAACATCGTCTTTGATCGTAGTTTCTGTGGCCTCCGAATTGGACACGACCTCGATTTGTTGGTCCGATGGCTCGGGCGAACGAGCCGCGACATCCATCGCCTCATCATCCGACCTCAATGCTTCTGACTCATGGCCATTGTCAACTTCTATGGCTTCCTCAGTTGGTAGAATTGCCGCTGGTGCTGGTTGATTATTTTCTTGATCGGCGAACGCAGCTCTCATATTGATTTCCGGTTGCTGTTGAACAACATAGTCGCGAACCAAGATAATCAAGATGAAGCACACTACGACGAGGACGGTGATAATTTGGCCCTCGACAACTGTGACCACGAGCCGATTGAGAAATGGACTTCGCGTGAGATTGCTCAAGAATCTCACATCACTTAAGAGCGTTTGCGGTGCTACAGCAGCGGTACTGTTTAAGAACGTAATGTTGTCTTGAAGGTCGGTGCTTTTGTCGAAGACGGTGCGCACTGGACAAGTCGCGTACGAATCATCTAAACTCTCATTCACAGGCGTGAACTTGGCGGACTGTCGTGACATGAGTTGACTAGCACCCAAGCCGTCATCACTAATCCAAAACATAAAGGCCCAAATGACCCTCGTGAAATAAGGTAACCAGCAGACCCATACACTTATGGTGGCGACGATACGGAGCCATGTGAGCAGGTTTCGTACAAGGTACCTGGCCATATGCTCCAGGAATACTTGCATAGGAAGCGATTGTGGCATGTCGGGTGCGTAGAGTTTGGTGAAACGAAACGAAGTTTTGCAGAGCTCGCAGTATTTCTTTTGCGAATGCGAAAGCCATTCCATTAAGCAGTCCTGATGAACGTATTTGATGCTGCCACTGCATTTACATGGGTAAAATAGTGGCTCGGTCGAAGTTCCCTCTCCTCGACATATTCGACAAATAGTATGAGCAGTGTCAGAGGATTGGGGCGCGGGATTCGATCGGTCATCGGACCGCGAGGAGAGGGATTCCCGGGGACGCGATGTCGTGGTGGACGAGTTCATTGTCGATGGATGCGAAGGGATAGGTGGGAAAATTGGCGGCTTGTCCGCACAGAGACGGATGAGATTACTGACAGCAAGAAGCTGAACGCGCCGGCGAATTCATGAGATGGTCGGGTTCGATCAACGCTGTGAGAAGAATGAACCGTCTGCCCTAAATCAATCTGACTTCTGAACTGATAGGTACTGAGGAGTGCTTTCAATGGTGATATTACTATTACTGAAGGCGTGGGTTTGGTTCTCAACCGGACAGGAGTGGGTTGTTCGATGGCCTGCACGAGGCCGCGGTCGATAATTATCGAACAAGGCGAGTGTAGTAATCACAAAAGGCGTCGATTATGGTTGCATGCGTCGATTGCTGATCGCGAAGTTGATAACTGGAAACAGTATGTACGAGTAAAAAGGCGCAAATGAGATAACCGATACTGAGAACCACCAGATTGGCAGCTTGCAGTTGCCAGTCCGACGCCTTCAATACGGTGTTCAATACGCAGGTAAGGCAAGATACCAAGTCGTTTAATTTTAGCGCGCATTTGCTTACGTTATCAATTGCAAGCTATCTTTGGTGGAGACCCATGTGAGTCGTTGTAACTTGTGACTTGTCAAGTTGTTCCACAGACTCAGAGCGACACCCAAGAAGCAATAAGTCGAGAAGCAACTTGGGAAAGCGGGCAGCATTGGAGAAACAGCGATGCATACTCAAGTCATCGAAGAACCGGATGTACATCTCGAGGCTCGTTTCTACTAGCAGAACTAGCAGAAATTCTGTTGCGGATCTGGAGCAAGTTGAATGTCCAGTCTCTCAAACTTGTCTGTCGCTGGAAGGCGTACGTAGGCGAGCGGCGCAATGACGTCTGATGTTCCAGAAGTTGGAACGAATGACGCGCCAGGCTGGTTCTTGCCAGTGCCACAGGTACATAGCACAAATACTCCGTACAGTGCTAAGCTTTGCGGTATATTGAACGGGCCAGGAATCGATAGCATGATGGCCGGTGGAATTTGAAGGACATGCTAGAACTCGAGAAGTGTTGTGAAGGGAGTGTTTCTGCAATAGCCAGCGAACTTTTCCCAGATTCATTGCTCTCATGGATTGTGTATCATGGACTGACTACCTAACTACACGTTTGAAGCTTCATTGTGCTTTATTAGGTAGGTATTCTGCCGTCCGTTTCTGGGGGGTGGGTCTTCCTAGAAACTTGGCCTCCAGGCTCCCGCCCAGCCCTGACCCAGGCATTTACTCCGTACATAAAGCTGAGCCATGACCACGCCCACTCTTCTGCAGACTGCAGCACCCTGCAAAACCTGGTCGATTTACAACCTGAGCCCTGTTTGCATGCTGCAGGAGAGAGCAACTCGAGAGCACTTTAAGAGAATTTGATGCGGCATCCAGGACAAGAAAAAACCTTCAGCTCCCGTCTGTGGCCTGCTTCGACTGGAAATGACTCTATGCTTTACCGTCGGCTTTTAATAAGCAGATAATTGCTTCTCTACTCCGCCTCGATTCCCGTCCACCACCATACTATCTGGTGCAGCGGCCGCCTTTTCTCCCGGACACCCAGTATCAAGCTGTGCTGTGCCGTGCCCTACTCGCAGACGAAACAACGCTTCCAGACTGGACACATTGCCTTGGTCACCATGGTCGTTAGCAGTTCCGGTAGCGGTAACGGGACAGCTCATACCAATGGCAAGCTCAACGGCCATGTGGTTAGCCCAAGGAGACCACTGAAGCGCAAGCGTGCATTTTGGGTACGGGCAGTGAACCTGATCGCAAGGTGCGTTATATTCTTTACGTTGCTTATTTCGCTCAGCGCAGTACAGCTTGCACCTAAACATTGCTAACTATTTTTCTCGCGATAGAATTGCCACGTGGGCCGCCATTCTCACGATCCTTCTGCGATGCCCAGTATCTCTAGAAGCATGTGACGATACTTCGCCATCAATCTGCAAGCCCTACTTTCACGTCAGAAACGCGATTACGCCTCGTGTGAGGCCATACTTTGACCGATACGCGGCTCCATATGTGAATATTGCGAAACCATACTATGACACGCTCAACGACAACGTGTTGAAACCGTCACGTCAATACTCTGCTTTGTACGGCACTCCGATAGTCAATAAAGGCCAGGAATTCGCATATGCTCAATGGAAAACCAACGGAGAGCCCCAGTTATATCGACTTCAGACTTTGACCAAGTCGCAGTACAACAAGTCGATAGCACCATATTTGACAACAACGGGTGCAATCGTGGGGCCATACTACAACTTCGCACACAAACACACGGCCCAGGCTTGTCACGACTACTTGTTGCCCGGGTACGAGTTTACTCGCGACTGCGTTGTCTATGTGTACGACGCAGCATCCGGCTTTACTAAAACCACGGCTTTACCTGCCACCTGTTGGGCTTGGGCGAAAACGAATGCGTTTCTTGACACTGTAGTGTGGCCTCAACTGCGTGTAGTGTATGTAGAGAATGTTCAGCCGCAGCTGGTCCGTATAGGAGAACGTCTTGGTCGTTACAGAACCAAGGTTAATGCCACAAGTCAAGCTAAGGCCGCTGACGCACCCGTAGAGATGTACGTACCTGTTCAAAGTTTTCAAACCGACCGATGAGGGTCGCACTGGTTACTAACCTCCAGCCAGTCTTAGCTCTACAGCGTCCATCGCGTCATCATTTAGCAGACCATCTCCACAAAGCCCTTCAACAACACTGTCGGTTCCACCCCGAGTTGAAGAGCACGAAAGCTCCCTCTCCGAAGTAGCTGAAACAACAGCTGCCGGAGCATATTGGAATTCAATGGAGCCCCCTTCGGCAGCTGGAATTGAAAGCGAAAAACGCAGAGTGGCAAGAGGAATCGTGGCTAATGATCTAGCAACCTGGCAGATCAAATACACTTCTCAAGCCGAAGAAGGCGCCGCGGCTATAGAGGAAGAAGTCGACGAGATTGCACAAGCTTTGATGCGCCAAAGTGCCCAAACCACTGGAAAAGAACATCTGCAGGCACTGGAAGATACAATTGTATCCGAAATCATCAACGTGAAACACAAAATTCAGTCAATCGTTGAGGTCGGCGGCAGCGATGCCGAGGAGAAATCGGTCTCTGCTATTCGAGCAGCTGGAGCGGCCATTAAGAATAAGGCCCAGGCAGTCCGAGAGTGGCGAGAGGACTACGATTCCAAACTACAGAAGGCTGTACTTGAAGCTACCGAATCTCACCTGCACATTCTGGATGAGACTCGAAACCTGGCTTTGCAAAATATTGGTATGAAATGGGCGTGGACCGATGGGGTTACTTACAAAGACTGGCAGAAGTATCACGAGCTGAAGAGCTCGCTTGGTAACTGGTCAGAAGAGCTGAAGCAACTGATTGTTACCCATCCGACTCTGATGGAAGCACAGGAACTTTCGGATCAGATTGAAGATGATGCCATGGTACTGGCAGCGACTGCTGCGCAAGAACTAGCCCGGTTAAAAGAAGTTGCACACTGGAAAATTCAGGCCAATGATTCGACTGACAACTTTGAAACTGACGCGATGCAACTTGCCGCTGCAGAAGCAGCTCAACGACTGGAGGATGAACAGAATGACGAGCCTAGTGGGACCGAAGAGCAGGAAATCGGGACCGACGACCTTAACATGGAGAGTCAATCCTCAGTTTCTGAAGTTTCTGAGCGACCAGAGGTCAACACCTTCATTCTGGATCCGTTGGAGTTGAGTGAAGCGGGATCCGAAGACAATGATTCGGAAACTCCAGAGGTTTTGATTACTGTCTACCCTACTGTCACAGTTTCCCTCGCCGAGGCCGGAAAACTGCCCAAAAGTTCACCCGTCATCTCCGAAGATGTACAGCTCGGGTCGAGCTCTAGCCACGTTTCCGAATTAGAGCTTCCAGAAGAATCTGCATCTCTCGAAGAGACTGCGGAATCGTCTCTGGATGAATCGCCTGGGGATGATTTCCCCGTGAATGACACTCACGGCTCTGTCAAACCATTGCTGTTCGGGGCGGCTGCTCAGTCGGTCGCTGATCGCAACCCAATTCTAGATGAAGCAGAGTATGATGACACCATTGCCAGTGTCACTAGCGCGGCTCAAGCAGCATACTCCAGCGCAGTCGCTCTAGCAGCCGATCGCTACTCCAGCGCTTTGTCCGTCGTTTCTGCACAAATCCAAGGTACATCTAAACCCGTCCATGAGCAGCTTTTCTCATCGGTCTCCGCTGCCTACGGTGGTGCTGTATCTGCTGCAAGCCAAAAAATGAATGAGGCATTAGTAGCCGCTTCTTCTGGAATATTTAGTGCAGCGCCATCCCCTACGAAGAGCTCAAACTTCCCCGACTGGAACAAGGTCGAGTTCATTGCTGCGCAAAAATTGAAAGATGGACGCCTCTGGGCAGAAATTCAATATCAAAGTGTTCTCATTGGCCTTGGCGCAGCTAGTCCTACCCCAACGTCTAACTCTGAGAAATACTATGAGCAGGCCAAGTACCATTATTATGCTGGGCTGGGCTTAGCCCAGGACCGCTACTCCAGTTTCATGGCGGCAGCTTCTTCCGCTTGGTCTATGAGCACGGCCACCCCGACACCCACAGACTTTGTGGGTTCTGCTTCGTCCTTGGCATCAGTTGCCGGAAAGTCAGCAGCATCGGCTGCAAGCGTCGCTGACGGTGCTGTCAAGTCTGTGTATACGGCTGCCAGCGAAGGGGTCATGTCAGTAGCTCAAGACGCGCAAGATACGATCGAAAATGCGGCGGATGCTGCTGCAGAACAAGTCGTAAATATTGCCGGCGCAGTTGCTGGCACATGGGACATTGTAGTCTCACGAATCAGCGCTGACGTCTATGGCCAACCCTCTGCCATCGGCTGGATGGAGGATGTAACTCAATCGGCCGCCTCGGTTGTTGCGGTCGCCACCGATGCTGTGACAGATTCAGCCTCTTCTGCATCAGATTCCGCAGCCAAACAATTTGATGTAGTCAATAAGATCATATCCGAGTTGGTGATTGGAAAGGAGCCAACGTATAGCGAGAGCATCATGTCCAGACTCAGCGCAGTCTACGCTACCGCGACTTCCAACATGGTCGGCTTGGCCAGCGACGCCAGCGCTGCGGCTTCTTCCGTGGGAGACAAGGTCCTCAGCGCCGCGAGCCAAGCGACAGAGGTAGTCAAAGATTCGGCGCAAAGAGTGAGAGATGAATTATGATTTCCCTGGCGGTGTCTCGAATGTGTGGTGTTTTCAAACACCGGCAACATAAGTCGCGGACAGTGGCGGTAAGGGCTCGTAAGGGCCTTGGTAGGACGCTTTCATCTCACCAAAATAACCTCCTCCGCGATGATACTACAGAAATGAAGGCAGCCGCTTTCGGAAGGCTAGCACCCATAGCGCCTATATGGCAGGATCCATACGGAAGGGAAAAGTAGGAGAATAAGAACACAGAAAGAAGACGCACGACGACGAACTTCCTACACTTTCTTTCGTTACTTGGATGCGGCGGATGCGAAGTGAAAAGATGGTAGTAATGGATGGGAACTTTTACGACGTCACGAGGCTGCCATGTTGTTAATGGGTGGGATATAAGGATACTGCCGCTGACGGCAATGCCAATGGTCATGTTGAGCGAGGAATTCTTATGCTAGCTAATATGTACTTGTAGTATGTACTTGTAGTCTGTGTTTGAATGAGACTTCGGTTTTTATTACGCTGATACTAGATCAGATCAGTGGCCCTGACCCCTGTGAACGCATCGCTTGGCGTCTGGTCTAGGTATATTAAATAGGTCCCCCATCAAGACGCATTTGATGCAGCACGGGTTTTGTCAAAATGAGTGTATTGGGCGGTGTGAGCCGCATGTGGGCCTGCCGGGGACAGGGGAAGGTCTGATTGCGAGAGTCGCAGAACCAGCTTCGGGAAGGACTATTGCGAGAGTCGCAGGACCAGCTTCCGACCGGCGGCGTCCGGAGGTGCGTCTGGCCTGGGACTGTGAGAGAGTGCCCCAGGCCGTTGGCAGGCCTATCGTGCGAGAAAGAAAGGCCCCTACATAGGCTCTAAAATACAATAAACACAAAGGAAAATTCAAATATCAAAGAGCGCCTGTTGTCCCTCTGAAAAAACCCAGTGGGAAAAAGGGGGACAACGTATTCCGGCCGATGCCTTCCCCCCTAGCACAATAATAGCTCCGTGCTCGAAAACTTCAGAGAGTAATTAGAAAAACAGAAAACAGAAACAAGTGACAGATAAGGAAAAGAGAGGGCTGTTAACTTGACGCGACGGCCCGAATCGTAGCCGAGAGGCCGTGGTCGTTGGAGACCGAAAAGCTCTGGGTGGTGGATGGGTTTTGAGGTATCGAAGGGGTTCTGCAATCGGAGTTGGGAGTTGTGAAGGAAGATAGATTTCTAGGTGAGGAGGGTGTGGCTACGCCCTATAAATACTTTTGTTGAGCAATTTGGGGGGCATAATGGTGGTGTATATTTGACTGAAGAGCTAGGTTACCCAAGAAGTGGGAAAGTG
>SRPQ01000542.1:0-16413 GCA_018360075.1 Claviceps cyperi
GAATGTCCTCCTAGCTGCTTAAGTACCTCCACGCCCAGTGGGGGAGTCTCATGTAATCATCCCAGGCTTGCCGCTTATCCATCCACGATTAGTCATAGACTAATCCATCACAAAGTGACCAAGTTGCACGTCTGCAGCTTGATCGAGGTTATATAGTGCATTGCCACTCCCTGCCCGTGCAGGTCGTGACAAGTGCTCTCACCATTACGCACGGGCGGGTAATGGCCGTAGGACGCGGAGATCAGCAACTTAACATCTCCTATCACGACGGCCGGCTTCACCCTGTGCGCAAATATCTTGCGGGGCCACGACATCTTGCATTGTATTAGCTGGTCGATTTACATTCTGTCCTAAAAGGCGTCTCGACGATGACACCAATATCGCTATCTCTGGATCGCTTCCATGACGTGGCGCAACAAGCGTCACAGTCGTTCTTGAAGCCATCACCTGGAGAGTCATCAGAGGAATATCATCTTCGGCAGCTTTCTCCTCCGTCGATTGGTGTATGGAAAAATGACGGTAGGTCCGTCAGTTATTCGGCTCGTCCTCGCCGGATGTCAAGGACAAAGCAAGATTCATTGTCCTGCTCTGTAAGGCAGGATGATTTTGCGGGATCGCTTATACAAGACGAAGTAAGCACCCTATTTGATGGTCCACCACCTCCCATTTCCGCCTCTATCAGAGCCGAAAGGCAGTTCTCTAGCTCACTGGCCCATGCCACTGAATTTGATTCGAAATCCGATCAACCTGTTCGAATGATGGAAGGATCCATGGGCTCTGTCATGTTTGACCAGTCGCGGGCTGGATATTCATCACTTTCTCAAAGATCAAATTCTGCTTGGCTACAGCTTCGGCGGCAGCAGCGGACTATCGAGAACGAAGTTCAGCAGCTGTTGAATCTTCAGTCACGAGGATTGATGTCCGGCCGCCAGTCTGGCGAACTAGATCTGAGCATGGGTCTCAACAAGGATAGTGATCCTGGAATCAGCACACCCAATGAGACCTTCCACTCTAAAGTTGCATCGATATCGAACAGTCCAAGGACATCGCACTTGCTTCCACGGGCTACGGTACGTGGCAACGTCGTCCCTGTCGCGCAATCGGCCAAATCTCGTCCTCCTGGGCTTAGGGGTATTCGAAATGGCTTACGCACAGCCATGGAGTCACTAAGGGAACTTTGCCGAGAAGAAAAGGCCCACATCGTTGCAGCTATCAAGGAGAGGAAGTCAGCTCTTCAGCTTCTTCATGATCTTGCCTGCAGGCGATCCGTTATATTGTCCGAGCTGACGACATTTGACAGTGATGAAGAGGAGCCCCTGGCAAGAGAGCTTCGAGAGCTTAGTGAAAGACACAATACTGTTGATCATGAGATCAGCAGACTTGAAGAACAGCTCATGGGACTGCGAATGCAGCGCCTCTGGTTGCGGGACAAGATGCGTGATATACGAGGGAAGAGAGAGGCCTGTCTCAGTGGGCGTCGCGGCGCTCTTAGAGACGTGGACCTAGAGCTGAGCACGCTGATTAGGCTGCCGCCTGTTCTCCCACTTGACCCGGCCATACAAGCCGAATGCGACGAATCCCTACTCAGAGACTTGGCTGGTGGCCAGGAGTTCATGAGGCTGGGTTCTGTACATCGAAATTCCGAACTGGCCAGGCATTGGTGGGAAGCTGAACTCGCTGTCTTGGAGAAGAGGAGCTTACAAGTGGATAAGGACCAGCAAGCATTAGATGAAGGCTCTGCGCTGTGGGCAAATGTTTTCGCCTTGGTTTCAAGCTTCGAAAACGACCTCCGAGATGCCATGAAGGGCAATCCCTCATCGAAGTCAATCTCATCTCTCAAAGGAAAGGAAAAGATATATACAGGGAAAGAGGGCATATCGATTCAATTTACGAATATGTGCAACGCTCTCACAGAATTGGAGCAAGCCATGAAATTGGCAGAGTCGAATAGATGGAATCTATTGATATGTGCAATCGGGGCCGAACTAGAGATTTTCAGAGAAGCCGTCGGTGTTTTCAACACCTTTCTACCGCAACGAAAAGAAAATTCACCAAGTTTTGAAAACACGACGTCAACACGCAGCACTGATTAAGCCCAAGAGTCACAATGTACAATATGCACGGGTCGAGTACCTCAGTTACCTTCGCTGCTTCGCTCCAGGTAAAACTAAACTGGGTGGGCAGCCGAGAATGAGTCGCCTAAAACTCTCTTTCGTCCAGCATTATCTGCAGTGGCCCGCCGTATTTCAATGTGGTCCCAACGAGTATATCATAGAAGAGCAGAATTTCTTTCCTGGTCTAGGAATCAGGATTGTTCCTGCATATATAAGAAAGTGGAGTTATCTACTAGTAGATAGTGTCGCACGGTATATAGGGGTATATACCGCACATCAGAGTGGGCAGCCGACTGCGCCCATTCTTTTGTGCGTTAAATAGGCTCAGTGTATTTCGTCCAGTGAAATCAATGAATCTATCAACACGATGTCAAATGATATTCGCCACAACTGATCACAGCGTGCACAGGAGGCAGGTGAATGTATATCCCGTTGGATGTGGGACTTCATCTCATCGATAACACACCAGCACAGCACGACGAAACGCGACACGTAGCAGACGAGTGGTCATATTAAAATCATCAAGGAGTAACGAGCACGACACCCGAGCAAGTTTGCGCTGAATTCGAAATCATGGTCAATTCCCACAGACAGCAGTCCACGAAAGGGGTGGCGTGGCTTAAGTACGATGTCTAGCGAGGTGACTTTCCAACACAGTATACTCATCGACGATCATACTTTTGCTGAAGATGAAAACGTGACGCGGCCGCATGTGGTCGGGCACATTTGTGGCCGCGATGCCAACTTAGGCAACTTGGGCGACATATGACAAGCCAAATTTGAGAGCTCATCGCCTTCGTTCAAAGAACCCACTGGATCCCGCAATGGCGACTGACTGGTCCATGACCCATTCGCCAACACTGAGATATTTTTCCATCCACTTTGAAGCCTCCTTATTCTCGCCAGCAACTTGATCCGTCCTGAAACTAAGCCCGGGACAGACAGAAGTAAGCAAGTATAGTGGTGTTATTCGGGGCTTATCGTCGCATGATGCTCACGTTAATCCGGTCGATCGCTTCATGCCCGCCAAAAAAGCAGAGACTAGACACCACGCACGGTTAGTTATCCCGCCCAACAATCGTGCATGAAGAGGAACACATGAGCATACTGAGCACGGCATCGAATGCGTAATGTGTTAAACGTCCAACCTTTGACCATAGTCCAAATGTTAGCAAGTTGAGAAGCTGTGACGAGACCTTAGACCAGTGATGGCGAAGAAGAGGAATGCTGTTCCTTGAATTTCGTTCGAGTGGAGCTTCATGATACCGCCCCCGACATATACAAGGGGTACTTGATCTCATGTACGTACCACCATGATTCTTAGCACTTCTTGCCTGAAAAGGCGTACAGCCGGCCTGTCCGACACGAAAGAGACCAGGATATATAAGATAAAAACACGACAATCTACTTGGGCTATGGCACAATTGCGGTGGGACGGATTCAAAATTGTTGTGGCGGAAACAGAGCGTATGGCAGCCTGCAAGTCTAGCTAGACGGGGTTTTAGAAGCTTTGTTTAAAAATTGGAATCGCGCAATACTGGAGTCTTTATTACACGGAGACTCTGTATGTACTCTGTACATAGGTACCTAGGAACCTACCTCATAGCAAAACAGTTCAATTAGGCAACGCTTTTTTTTTCAAATTTGGCGTCCTACCCCATATACTCAGCCACCGGCCGGCCACCAAGTTCTTCTGGGTACATACCTACCTACCTACCTAGGTAGACTTGTCAAGATAGATGAAATGCAAATGTGTCAGGGCGAGATAACTGCACGGCAGTGCACGGCAGGTCATACTTTTGATGGAAACCGCTGGAACAAGGCTTTTAGTGAAAAACCCTCTCGACTTTGCGATGGGGAGCGCGTCTTAGGCATCGTCACATTGTTTCGCGAGGAAATCAACGGCTTCAGACGTACCTGCATTGCCTACCTAAAGTTGGCTTTGCGGCTTTATGAACCCGATTATCGCTGTTTTCTTGTCAGTTGTCATCGCAGAGTGACATGTGCTAAAGGAGATCGCGTACTAGACGAACTCGCGTTCAGTGCTCACTGCTCACTGCTCACTGCGCACAAGCCGAAGTTGGCCGGTGACTGGGGCGTATGGATCAAGTTTGCAATTGGTGATTCTTTACTTGTACAGAGTAGTTTGCAAATTATATGAGTACTTTTGATTGATGGACACTGGATAGATACATACCTCGTGATGAATTGGAGCTTTGGGCTCATGAGTCATCTCCTTACAGTCAAACCTCGATATAACGATTCCGGAAAAGGGACCAAACCCCCACCGTTATATCGAAATGTCATTTTATCGGATCCCACGTGATTGTTTGTCATTGTGACGGCTCAGCGAGCTCTGACCGTTGCACTGTACCTATCTTCCCGCACTAAGCTGGCTCTCATAGTGTTCTGACCTTTTGGTCGGGTCGGTAGGGATATCCAATTTCTCGCAGTCATCCCGTGTTTCGTCACATGATCACTAATCTGGCATGATGCCCCACCATAACATGTCGAGTCCCCCGTGGAGGTAATCGCTCGTTGTACCATCGGCAGTGTCACGGCCGCTACCAGAGCGGTCGTGCCTCATATGACTGCCAATTAGATCCGAAGCTGCCGACTTCGGATTCTAGTCCTTTTGGTCCAGTGGCAGTTGGCAGTGCCCTGGCTCAGCCGTGGCAACAGCTTCAATTGAGGTTCAATTGAAAAGAGTGACAGTCACGACATGGACCATTGGTCTGGGGTGGGTTTGTAAGGGAAAAGATACTAACGAACAGTGGGCTACTGTATCTCAGCGTAGTCATAGCTCACACATTGATTCGTCAGAATTGGATGCTCCACGGATGGCCACTCTCCTGAGATTATTCGGTACATACTCCGTACATAGTTGGTGTTGATTACTAATATCGCCGGTCGCGGCGGTTCGGGATACTGCACAATGAGACCCTACATTTTTCACTCCTAGTGAACGTGTGACTAATAAACTTCATGACCTCAACAAGCCCGAGTCTGCTAGGCCAGCCGTCGTATTTCAAACAGCTTCACCTTGACATCGAGCTCTGCATATATCCATCAACCGGGTAGCGGTCTGAGACAACATGCTGGACGTCGTTGATTTCATCATTGAACGCGGTGGAAACCCCGAGAAAATTCGCGAGTCCCAGCGCCGACGATACGCCAACGTTGAGATCGTTGATGAAATCATCGCCCTTTTCGACGACCACCGCAAAAGTGAGCATGCCGATTGCTCTTTACATCTGCTTGGCCGAATAGCCAATGCTAAAGATTTCAACACCAGCCAACTATAGTGCTTCACAGATCAGTGGGAAAATCAACGATGTTCAGAAGCAAATCGGTACCAAGAAGAAGGTCAGGAAGCAATCTAATTATTGAATGGTACCATTTAGTAGTGGTCGCTGATGTTTACCGCTATTCCAGGCGAAGGAAAGTGCGGATGACCTCTTGAAGGAGAAGATTGAACTTGAAAAGGAGAAGAAAGCGCTTGTTGAGTCCGCCATCGAAAAGGACACTCTGCTCAAGTCTAAGCTCAAGACAGTGGGCAATTACGTAGCCGAATCCGTCCCTGTGAGCAACAACGAGGTTTGTCTCGATCTGTCAAATCAAAATTTATCGCAGGAAGAGGCATGCACTGAACTCGTAAGTAGGATAACAACGTAGTGGAACGCACTTGGGCCCCGGAAGGTGTGACAGTCGAGAAACGCGACAATATTCTATCCCACCATGAAGTGCTTCTCAGACTAGACGGATATGATCCCGACCGCGGTGTGAAAGTTGTTGGTCACCGTGGCTACTTTTTGCGTCAATGGGGCGTGTTCCTGAATCAGGCTCTGATCAATTATGGTCTCGAGTTCCTCAGTCAGCGAGGTTACAACGCCTTACAGACGCCGCAGTTCATGCTGAAGGACTACATGAGCAAAACAGCTCAGTTGGAGCAATTCGATGAGGAGCTTTATAAGGTCACTGACGGAGATGCGAAGAACGACAAGTACCTAATCGCTACATCAGAGCAGCCAATTTCAGCTTTCCATGCTGATGAATGGCTCGTGCCCAAGGAACTTCCCATCAAGTGAGACGGCACTACGAGATGGAAATGATCGGTGTTGCTAACTGCTTTATAGGTATGCTGGCTATAGCACCTGCTACAGACGAGAAGCGGGCTCTCATGGTCGTGATGCCTGGGGCATCTACCGTGTGCATCAATTTGAGAAGGTAGTAGCGTACATAGACTTCGCGGCGTCACCACATCCGGGCTATAGACCACCGTGACTGACGGTCCTGCAGATCGAACAATTTCTTTTGACTGATCCGGAGAAGTCTTGGGAGGCATTCGACGATATGATTGCCACTTCTGAGGAATTCTACAAGTCCCTGCAACTGCCATATCAAATTGTGTCAATCGTGTCCGGTGCACTGAACAATGCTGCCTCAAAGAAGTTCGACCTAGAGGCTTGGTTTCCCTTCCAAGGAGAATATAAAGAGCTTGTGTCCTGCTCGAACTGTACCGACTATCAGTCTCGGGCCCTTGAGATAAGGTTTGGAACGAAAACACAAACTGATATCAAGAAGAAATACGTGCACTGCCTCAATTCTACCCTCTGCGCCACCACCAGGACCATGTGCTGTATTCTTGAGAACTATCAAACTGAGGAGGTACGTATCATCGGCTTTCATTTGGGAAACATCGCTCTAAGCACGTCTGAAAATTACACAGGGCCTCCGCGTTCCCGAACCTCTCCGCAAATATCTTCCTGGCGCTCCAGGCCTCATTCCGTTTGCCAAGGAACTTCCAAAGACATCTACATCTCAGAAGTCTCTTCCGCACCGAGAGAAGGAGCGCAAGTGAAGGACCAGAAACCTGATTTTTCCGATGTGTCGTTGACATGAAAACAAAATGACTCGGATACATCTGGCGCACCATGGATGTCTATCAACTACTTCAGTAGATAGAGGTAGTTTGACGTGCCACATATTTGCTTTCTCCTCCACTTTCTTGAGAGGGGCCAAATCGTGCTTATTCCCCACTGATCTGTTAGGCTTTAGAGGTCTAAATGATGTAAATTAAATATATGTGCAAACTACGGGTCTGGTGATGAAGGTTTCAATCCCTGGCCTTCCACAATCCATGTGAGCGGCCATCGCTAAATACCTCTCCGGGCGTGTACGTGTCTCTGCGCACGCCTCATTGGGCACTTGCCACTCCCATACGTGGATATGATGCCTTGCCTTGCCAATATACTCATGCTTCTGACATGATCCAAGGGTTAGGGCTAGGGTCTATCAGAACATAAGACATAAGATAAGCAGTTGTAAATTAAAAAGGTTAAACTGCTTCTACTAACGTGGTAAAAAATTCCCTTCAGCCCGCCATTTGAACTAATAGATAAGCCATTATCTTTGTTCGGCTTCCCTCCCTTTGCCCCCTCATTTGAAGAGTTAGACATCTCCTTTTATCCTGACATCAAATCTTCTATTTCCAATATGCTTGAGCGGAGATATTGTCTCACAAGCTCAACATCGTAGATCGGACATGACTTGCGCTATGTACACGCATTAACAAGGGGTCTTGCAGTCGTATATATATGTAAATACCTATGTAATTCATGGCCGTGCGGCGTGAAGTCACAATCCCCACACTTTGGTTCTACATGAGAGTGCAATTGCCCTTTGCTGGAGCCTCTCTGGGATTTTGTGACTTCTCAATCTGGGCAATCAGAAGTTCGAAGGCATGCCCAACATTCTCGTTATATCGCGCGCTGGCCTCCGTCCAACCACATTGTAGTTTTTCCGATAGCTTTTGACCTTCCTCTGAGTTGACTTGGCGCTGCTCAGGCCGAAGATCACTCTTATTCCCAACGATGACGATAGGCACAGATTCGCTACCCTAAGACGTCGGTTAGTGGCTCAAAAACGGATGCTGTAAGTAAGACACGATAATGGAAACCATCATATGCTAACAAGGTGATTAAGGATCTTTTCCCGGATAACTTGAATCATTTCGAACGAAGGCAATGATGAGACAGAATAGACAAGAATATATCCATGTATTCCGATGAAGTGTTTCGAATTCAATATGCTATATTCATCTTGGCCGGCGGTATCGACAATCTCAGTGGCAAAATCTTGTCCCTTGTGTCGAATTGTCTTGCAAAACGTATTCTCGATCGTCGGATAGTAGCTATCGACAAAATGACCATCCACAAATTGAACGGCAAGCGAAGATTTGCCTACTATGGTCAATATATTTATATTCGACGCGTAAGAACAGTCTCATCACGTACCTACGGATCGACTGCCCACGATGGCAATTTTTCTCTGCTTTGGCGCAGACATTTTCGTCACTGGCAATTTATGAGCAAGCAAGCAAGGACCTGGGTTTATTAAGATGTGACGTCTCCTGAATGCGTTGACGAGCTCAAGCTGCAGGCTAATGATAGAGGCGTGACGTTGTCAGCACACCACCACAACAGGCGTGGGACGCCGCCGATTGTGGGGCAGTTTGGTTACGGACAACGGCTCTACCGGCGGCGGCACCTCATCCATCACAATGCCTGATGCCATAACCTTAACATCAAGCAATATGACAATCGGTCTCGCATTAGATTTTTGGGTTAGTGATTGTGAAATTGTTGTCGAACGGTGCTTGACTGCCCCTGAATAGTTGTGCCTCCACGCGCTTTGATACACGCAGAACATCATGTTAGAAACAACGTCACAGGCACATCATGGCACACATAATCAACCAGAATAACTAGGTTCCGGATCAGTGTCTGCTAGACTACGTGCTCCAGTCCTCCAGTGCGGTGCCCCTGCTCTTTAGTTAGTATTAAATAATGTCGTATCTGTTGCCGCAACCCTCAATGCATAGAACCGACGCCACGGTGGGGTTGGTAGCTATTACCATCCATTTCCTCTTCCGAGTAAGCTTCGGTCTCGATCCGATAAAACAGTCTACACCTGCTTCGTAATCCAGGCATCACCAGATAAATCGCATCGAAAGGTCTTGGCGGCTGCTGCTCCGCCGTATGGGTTAGGACTTAGGGTTCCCATTTGGTCCGGGCACAGGGTATGGGGTACGGGGTTAGGACACGGACACCACCCAGTTTTGCTGGGGTGCCTACGAACACCGACTGTGCGATCGGTTAGCTTATCTAGTCATTCCTCGTCGCTCTCTTCAATTTCCTCGCCGGCTTGATATGAAGCTTGAAGGCAGGCATCCTGCAGCTCATGAGTCTTTCTCTATTCTCTCGACACCATGCCTCGATTTTATTGTGATGCATTCTCGGCATAGACAACCTACTCAGCAAAAAACGCACTCATCAAAACCATCACAGGCTTGTCGAACAGCACATGACCTTCCGATGTGGTTCAGTAAGAGATAGTGCGATTGAAGCCCAAACTCCAACCGTATGACTATAGACTGCCCCGGAGAGCGGCGGCGCCCCTGTAAGAAGGAAGCGAAGGTGGTATGTATGTTTTGATCAGTCTTACAAGGAATATAAAAGCGTTGAAGCTGGTGTGGGCGAAAAATTGGATGCTCATGACTACCAGTCTGGGTCATGTATGTAGGTGCATATATACTCAGGCGCACGATGAAACACCGTTTTGGCAACTACTTTGAGCCACGAGACCATGATACCCATTCGAACCCGGTTGTTATGTAGTTTTCTCGATATTGGGGTATACACCAGGCATTCTGATGATAAGATGCGACGGCGATGATGCTTTG
The DNA here is from genome assembly GCA_018360075.1 of Claviceps cyperi. Taxonomy (NCBI): domain Eukaryota; kingdom Fungi; phylum Ascomycota; class Sordariomycetes; order Hypocreales; family Clavicipitaceae; genus Claviceps; species Claviceps cyperi. Next base: position 9,859 of record SRPQ01000542.1, read on the forward strand.
CGCGACGAGGAATGACAAAGCTGATCCGCAGGCGGTGTCCGTATCCTAACCCTGCACGTAGAGGGATCAGGCAAAGCTACAGCCTACAAAGTAGGTGCGCGCAGACGATATTTCATACATAGCCTTCGCGTCCAATCGCAAATTGGCAGTATGCGGTCGAAGTATTGATACTCAACGTCGATTTTCGTGACTTATCAGAGGGTTTAACTATAAAGGGCAAGCTTTGATATCCGCGAAATCTGTATTGATTTGGTTCAATGAGCCCGATTCAGAGCAAAATCACTCAATAAGGCTGAGCTCTTCTACGAGGGCATCCATGGCATAAGCTTTGCTATCGACAGCCTTATATAGGTGGACGAACTGCTGTATCGAATTCCTTAGACTGCGCAATGCGTTAGGCCCAACACAACTCTCAATGTGCTCCCTCGCTTGCCCGGCCAGACACATGTACCCAAGTAACACGGACAAGTAGCCAAGCGCCACACCCAACTTGGACTTATTCACCGAATCGGCCTAATTTCCTTGTCAGCAATTAAAAAACGTCCTGATACTCAAGTCAGTCATCACCAGACTCACCTCGGCCACAGACTGCCGATTATCCTGCCAAAGTTTCATTAGCTTGCCCATCGCGTTTTCATTTACACCCCTCCGGGCCGATGAGCAGTGCTCCATAATGTTAATCATAACACCTAGCATCAGTAGCAGTTCGTCGTATCTGTCATTCTCAAGCCTCCCCAACCTTATGGTAGCGTGAACGCTTGTGAACAATTCACCAATACAGGTGGCCAATTTTGCAGAAAGTTGTGGATTATCAAATGCTGTGGCTTCGTCTTCCGTGTTTGTTGTATTGAGTGCAAGCTTGAGGACGGCTGATTCCAGCTCGGTCCGGGCGCTCGGCCACCGCCGGATTGCTTTTGAGAGCAGACTGGAAATTCTCGTTGGATGGCCACCATCGCTGTTCAGCCGTGGGCTGACACCGGCAGTGGACTGTGTTTGAAGCATGAAAATAGTTAGCGCGTAGTCTACATCATCGAAGGAGCCTTGTTCGCTGGCCCATGTGGCAACATCAATGATAGCCCGCTGCGACTCCAGTAAGATCTGATCAAGGAGTGTAGCGTCCGCAAATCTACTAAGCAGAGCCATCAGTTGGAGTGCTGCGGTTCGTGGTGAAATGGTTTCGGGCTGGTAGCCGTGCCAAATAGGGAGGTGTTGGAGTATCGTTTTGATTTCCCTTAAAGAAGATCTAGTGATTCGAGACATGTTGAGCTTTTTTTGAGTGGCCATAACCGCAATATCATCGTCCACAGGAAGTAGCCTGGCCAGAAGTTTTCCCACGCCGTCGTTCGCAAGCTGGCGAAGAAGGTTAGGGGCTGGGCCAGAGTTCAGGAAGCAAATCAAGGCTGTTATGAGAGCGAAGCCGCAAACAGGATCCATCTCCTTTCCCACGTCCCGAACAATTCTATCGCGAGAGGCATGATCTCTGAAGTGCCGCAGAAAGTCTTCTCGCTGGAATTTTTGCACCAGCTCGCAGAGAGCATTTCTTCTCATCGTAGAAACATCTGAGCTCGGAAGTCCGATCCTGTATAGTAGGTCGTCCATTTCATCTGCAAATCGATTATTCAAGCCCGCGCGGCGTAATTCGTGAACACTCTTGATTGCCGGCTGCGTACAACCTTCGCGCTCCGAATCGTCCAAAGCGAATGCATCTGTCGGAGATGGTGGAAGCGGACGTGGCCCCACGATCAGAGAATCCAAGTCATTCTCGACATTCTCCGTGTGACTGCGGAAGGATTCGGAGGTTGATACGCGAGCAATGGTCCGCGATTCGCGGTAAGTGACGCGAACTTTCCGATTAGTGGTAGTTATGCCGCGACGGTCTAAGATTCGTGCTCGTACACCGTGTGTAGATAGGCTTTGTGGCTCCTCTGTAGACCTTCGCTCTGATGATATAGGTTGAGCCGAGTCTGTTTCAAAAGGTACATTTGCATCGTCGGTGATTAGCGCATCCTCCGGAGCTGCGAGGGCATCAATCAAGCGTGGCCGTCGAGAAGGTGTAGCTGTACGCTCGGCGTTTTCGGAGCCGCAACGACTCGAGTTTGGAAATCGACTGATCAGAGATTTGGACATTGCAAGTGGCTGCGCCTCTGAAGTTCGACATTGAGCTTGATCATTGTGATGATCTTGCGCGAACGCTACTGAATGGACTCTTTTGCGCAGAGTAATGTGCGGTGAAGCGCTGTGGCTGAGACCAGAAGACTTTGGCTTCGATGTAGCTGCTTCTGATGTGGTTGAGTTCACGTGGCACAAGTCGCTTGGTATCGACCAGGGATTGCTAATACTTGATTTTGGCGATTCTGGTATGCTGAGAGGTTGTTCTAGCTTGAATTCAGATGAGATGCTTGGCTCCGAATTGCGGTCTATTTTTGCAATGAGAGTGCGCTTCCGTGAAGGCCCGCTGCCATAGGTGGCCAGCTTCTTCTGTGAGGTTGTCTTATGCGATGCCGCCATGGGATCGTCCCAATGCGTATTAATTAAGGCCAATATGAGCGCGCGCCTCGAGGTCTGTGTGTAAAGCGGTGAGGTTACAATGATTGAAGCTCGGTCAACTCAATTGAATAACGTCAATATGTAACAAAAGGTGTAATCGTTAATGTTTCTAGATTTCATTTTCGCTTGGTCAATCAGCGCTTCGCAGGCTTCACGAAAAGCTTCAGACGCAGCTGCTCTCAATTTGGGCGGTGATTGGTCCAATCAAAAGGGGAGACAAGGACTGGCCCCGCTAGGTAGCAGCTAAGGTGGTAGGCAGGCACCTGTAGCCTGTGACTCGTGGAGTCGTGGATTTGAGAACCTGCCTCAACGCCTTACTCGATTTGGACGCGGTACAAACCTGCATGTCGAGGCACTTCTCTCGATACAGGAGAGTACGTTGCAGTTCTTCTTCCCGGTCGGGACACATGTGTCCCGCCGTACAATCTTGTTCGCATCGGTACTTCTCTGGTATTCCCAATGCCAATCGTAGCCAAGTTCTCACATATTAATTTCATCTACCTCTACTCCGCACACATGTCATTTTAGACGCAATGAACGACGCCTCGCACGAGGAACCACGTGTGTTCAGCCAGTTCAGCAGGCTAATCAGCCGCTTCAGGGCCCTCGTATGCGGAATCAGAAAACGCTTCGCTCATCAAGATTGGGGCATCTCACCTCGTGGGCGAGGGTACCTCTCCAGGCTTTCAAAACATAATATGCGACGTCCTCAAACATGAATAAACAGACCATCTTTCATTGCCATCAGAGAGCTGGGAGAGAAATGCACGTCTCATGTTTCTACGGACACAATCAGGAGGCACCTTAAGAAACCTAGCGTCAGACGGTCATGCATTGCAAAGCCATCCAACGCCAATTTTCAACAGATAGACATTTTCAAAAAAAGGCTCAGATTTGCTCTTTGATACCGCTTCATGCCTTTTACGTGATTTCGTCGCGTTTTCATGCACGTGTGAACGCTCTGTTGAGGGCGGCGCTAGACAGACCCAGATCTGGAGTCCTGGACTTGGCATCCGTGAAGTCGAAATCGCATACTGAACTTATAAGAACGATAACATGTTCCCCAATCAATGGAATTGGCTTATTCTAGTGTCGAAGACAATGAAAGTCAAATGTGTCCAAGAGTACACAAAACGTGCCTGTTATAGTTGCATACATTGTCCCGAAATTCACCAAGGTAATCAGGGTCCCCCAACTCAAAGAGAGGCGGGCCATGTGCCGTTGTTCGTGATAAAACTGAGAAATATTTCCAAGATATAATCAGTGATAAAAGGATCTTTACGCACTTGGTATACTGAGCTCTTTCACATAGCTAAAGTCGTGATGAATTGCTTCGAGAAGCCAGGGGTAGGTGTATGAGTGAAGTTATTGTGTGCGATGGTCAAGAATGAGAGAAAGTACCTTTGAAGTACAGGTACAAATGGTTTCATATGAAATACTTTCACGTCCGAATCGGGTTAAGCGTTGAGGCAGGTTCTCAAATCCTTGAGGCGCATTCTCATACGTGGAATAGTTTCAATGATACCAGGCAAAGTGTATGACATCACTGATCACCTGTCCACTTTTACCGCGTTCCAGTCTTCTCAGCAGTGAACAACACTGCAGGAAAGCGCGTATAGTGCGTTCTCATCAGGAATGGATTCAGTGGCTTACTTCAAAATTTACACACTCAGCCGCTCGTAGAATTGAAGATATTCTAATATTAAAATGGATTACGGTACGTATTCGATAATTGAGATACCTAGCATCAGAATAATCTAATACCCTTATCCGGAGTAGACTGGATCCTAGATGGCGGCTATCTACCGCATGTAATAATTAGAATCGGAATACGCCGGCAACTGCGAGATCGTTTAGCGCTCATTGATAATAAATCAATGGAAGAGGCCTACAAGGCCAAAATGGCCTTCATCGAGAGACTGAGGACTCGCCCAATGGCAATAGCTACGGACGTGGCTAATAAACAGCATTATGAGGTGGGAACGGGTGTGCTTGGTGCTTGTCTTGGTCCACGAATGAAATATTCGTCTTGCCTTTATCCTCGAGGCAATGAGACTCTTGCCGAAGCAGAGGTCGCAATGCTACGGACGTACATTGATAGGGCAGAGTTGAAGGATGGTATGGATATTCTTGACCTTGGGTGAGTTGTGACAAACCTTGATCCTCGACTGCTTGAAATGGCACAACAAGAGCTGCTAGAGAGTTGATGAGCTATCTTGGTGTGTAAGAAAATATTCTAACGTTTTTGTTTCTTCCTCAGTTGTGGTTGGGGCTCCGGGGCTATATTCTTCGCAGAAATGTTCCCCAACTCTTCCATCACTGCCTTCTCCAACTCTCGAACTCAAAAGCTACACATTGAAGCGGAGGCCACTCGTAGAAACATTACGAATATCAGAGTGATCACCGGGGATGTCGTTGACTACGAGTTTGATCCTGGAAGCTTCGACCGTGTTGTCTCCATCGAAGTGAGCGCAAGCTTCCATTTTAAAAGTGTGTGACTAACAATTCTAGCTTTTTGAGCACATGAAAAACTACGAACTACTAATGGCGAAGGTTTCGCGCTCCCTTAAAACAGGCGGCAAGCTTTTTGTACACATTTTCACGCACTGCAGCACACCTTACGACTACGAGGAGGGCTGGATGACGACACATTTCTTCACAGGCGGCACCATGCCATCTGCTGATTTGCTCCTCTACTTTCAAAATGATCTGCAGATCAAGAAGCAGTGGTGGGTAAACGGAATACACTACTCTAAGACATGTGAGGTGAGTACTGAATGAAGTGTATAAAGATGTCGAAGCCGACAAGACTGTGGTACTGAGCATTGCGAAATTAGGATTGGCTAGCTTCTATGTCGGCGAACGTGAAAACAATGTGGCCGCATTTGGTGGAAACCTACGGAGAGAGGGATGCCACTACGTGGTTCTACCGCTGGCAAATTTTTTACATGGCCTGCTCGGAGCTATTCGCATATGACGGAGGCAACATCTGGGGTGTCTCACACTACTTGTTTGAAAAAGCATGCTGATTAATGCTTGATTTGCATGTCGAGACCTGGCTCTTATCATCTTAGATACACGTAGCTAGAGATCGGTCCGTCGGGGCTATAATCTTAACCCAATCTGCAGCGTCGACACTCTAGTGATCCCATGGGTGCTTCCAGCCCATCAATACAGGTCCTGTTTTCGTAATTAGCGCTACCAATGCACAGATGGTCCTACCAACGGAATTTGGCACATGAGGCCCGACCGTCATGTGGATGAGGCGATAACATACCATCCTTTTTGGCTCTATACATAATCTACCAGCACCAACAACTGTCAGCTAGACTCATCGAATCAGGGTGATAATTCGGATGCTCAACTCCACACGATCTACAAAAGTTCTGTGGCCGAATGGTCTTATGGGGGGAGCGCTTACCCAGAACCACATGCTCGCACCTAAAGCGGTGGCAGTCAATCGATAAATAGGAGCCACATGGGGAATTGGAGGCTTCGGAGGTCCCATGACGTGGGGCTTTGGCTCGCGCAGTATGCTCGACGTGTTGGAGCCTTTTTGTTGCAGTGGGATGTCTATTGACTGAAGTGTCCCTGTCAACGGCTTTGCAAGGTCAATAGGGGCCACGAGGGTGAAACTGAATTACTTCAGATGGTTCGTATAAGAGCTGTTCGCGTTGACATCGGCGCAGACCCCGTTGTTACTACACCCTCGAGGACATGATCGTGGAGGCTTTCACGAGACGCACCATGTACGGGTCGACCACGAGTTAAGCAGGACAAAGCTTGCTTAGTAAGCAATCATAACGGAGTACATATGTTATGGACATACATACCGACCATTGAGGAATAAGCCATTGCTGGCAGCCGGATCACGTGACGGCTGCACCAGCACCCAGGTTTGTACATAATTTTATTCCCAAACAAAAAAGTGAAAATTCGCCCGCAACGCGATACTCTCGCAATTCGCCCTCGAAACCGAATTACGATAGCAGAAACGGCATCGGCGAG
>SRPQ01000543.1:0-16399 GCA_018360075.1 Claviceps cyperi
CCTCGCGATCGTAGTTCAAATCTACGCAGCCCTGACTTTCTCTCTCGACCTTTTTTTTTTTTTTTTTTTTTTTTTTTTTCTCATTAAGGCTTTATTTCGGGCTTCGCCCGAAATCAGAAACTAAAGCTCTAAAAAGAAAGATAAAAGTAGTGAACAGAAGGTCCGTACCTACAGCTACCAAATTGAATTGTAATTGAATTGTAATTGTAATTGTTAGATCGGGTAGAAACCAAAAAGAGCAAGATCGAATGCAAGCTTGTCTTGAGATGTATTTATCATATAAGATATTAGCATTTTCTACTAAAGCTCTAAAAATAAGTCAATAGAATTATTTGGAACGAAAAAAAGGCTTCTATTTTCCTTTTACCTTTTGAATATGATTAAGGAAAAATGAAATCATAGCAAATAAACAATATGAAACCAATGACATTAACTATAATAACAATTTATCTAGTCGGAGTTTTGGGCTTCGTCTTAAATAAAAGAAATATCATAATGATGCTTATCTCGGTGGAGATAATGCTATTAGCTATAACTTTCCTAATTCTGCTGAGTTCGATAAATTTAGACGACATGGAAGGCCAAGTATTAGCAATATATATAATAGTAGTTGCGGGTGCCGAGTCTGCGTTAGGTTTAGCAATTCTAGTTGCATTTTATCGATTAAGAGGATCAATCAATATAGCAAATAACAACACATGTATCTAACAATAATAATTCTGCCATTTTTAGGATCGATAGCCGTAGGACTATTCGGAAGAAAATTGGGGGTAGTTGGATCTCAGATTATTACATTAAGCTGTATCTTAATAACTTCCGCTTTAGCTATAATAAGCTTCTTTGAAATAGGATTTACCGATAGTACGGTTACAGTCCACCTGTTTCAATATTTAGGTGGTGATCTACTAAACATAGGTTGAACCTTTAAATTTGACAGTCTAACAGTCTCCATGCTGCTGCCAGTAACCTTTATAAGTCTACTAGTTCAGATTTACTCCGTTAGCTATCTGAAAGGTGATCCTCACTGTCAGAGATTCTTTTGCTACTTAACACTATTTACAGCGTTCATGGGTATATTAGTGAGTGCTAATAATTATTTAGTGCTATTCGTATCATGAGAAGGCATCGGGGTATGTTCCTACCTGTTAGTGAATTTCTGATACACTAGCATAACCGCAAATCAAAATGCTATATCTGCTTTTGTGACAAATCGTATAGGTGATGCATGTCTAACCATGGGGTTAATGATACTAATCTTGGTGTTTGGTGGATTAGAGTATAGTACAGTGTTTACTCAGGTCTGCTACATAAATGAGAATGTAATCTTTATAATAGGATTATGTCTGATACTAGGAGCTCTAGCAAAAAGTGCTCAAATAGGACTACATATCTGACTTCCATTGGCGATGTGTGCACCAACAAGTGTTTCAGCTTTACTACACAGTGCAACGATGGTGACGGCAGGGGTATATTTACTTCTACGTAGTTCTCCTTTAATCGAATATAGTGATACAATACTACTGATTTGTTTTTGATTAGGTGCTGTAACTACTATATTCAGTAGCCTAGTGGGGCTATTCCAACAGGATATTAAAAAGATAATAGCATATTCTACAATTAGTCAATTAGGATTAATGATGCTAGCCGTAGGATTATCCTCTTATAACATAGCTATCTTTCATCTGGTGAATCATGCTTTCTATAAAGCCTTATTGTTTATGGGTGCGGGAAGCATAATACATGCCATGCAAGATAATCAAGATTTACGGAAGTACGGGGGACTATTAGCTTATCTTCCACTAACGTATATAATCATGTTGATTGGAAGTCTGAGTTTAATGGCAATACCATTTCTGACAGGGTTTTATAGCAAAGATTTAATCTTAGAGTCCGCTTATGGTTTATATCAATTGAATGGTGTGACGGTCTACATCTTAGCAACAACGGGTGCAGCCTTTACTACACTATATTCAGTTCGAATATTATATTTGACCTTTTTAAGCTCACCACTAGGGTCGTGAAGTGCATATAAAAATACTCATCCAGGTGATTTCTATTTAACATTACCTTTAGTAGTCTTAGCTTTATTCTCTATCATGTTCGGATTTTTAACAAAAGATATATTTGTGGGATTAGGTACCGGATTTTTTGGAGATAATAGTTTATACGTGAACCCAACACATGAGATCTTATTAGATACTGAGTTTAGTATATCGGTACCCTTAAAGTTCTTACCTTTCTTGTTAACAGTAGGTTTATCGGTGGTAGGTCTAGTCTCTCAAGAATTCTGGGCTAAGCACTTATTAGATCTGAAATTAGATAGATTGGGAATAATCACGTATGGTTTTTTCAATCAAAGATTATTGATCGAAATGTTATACAATAAGTTCATCGTAAATTCGATATTAGATTTAGGTGGCCATACAACTAAAGTCTTAGATAAAGGTAGTATTGAATGAGTAGGACCCTACGGTCTAAATGTCATCATCACTCAGATTAGTCGAACTGTTTCTGGTTTATGAGCTGGGGATGTACAAAGCTATGCCCTATATATCTTATTAGGTGTTTGTTTCTTCTTGACTACATTAAGTTTAATTGTATTGCCATATTTAGATGGAATGTTCATACTATTTATAGCTAGTGTAGTCGTATTATTCTTAAATTAGTGATACGTCTAGAGAACTCTCCACTTTATTATTGCAGGCAGTGTATAGTCGCAGATTGAACCGTTCTTCGTACCTAGGGTCAGTAGGTAGAAACATTAAATAACTGTAAATTCTTTTATTTACTATCTGATTTATCTCCACAATAAAGAGGTCTATTCACTATGAGAATATTGAAAAGTCACCCACTTTTAAAAGTAGCGAATGCCTATCTGGTTGATCATTCCCAACCTAGTAACATAAGTTACTGATGAAACTTTGGATCACTGTTAGGATTGTGTTTACTGATACAAATCTTAACAGGAGTATTCTTAGCAATGCACTACAATGCTTCGATTGCTGAAGCATTTAATAGTGTCGAACATATCATGCGTGATGTCCAAAACGGTTGAATTATTAGATACCTTCATTCTAATACTGCATCAGGGTTTTTCGCGGTGGTGTATTTACATCTGTGCCGAGGGTTATTCTACGGATCATACCGTGCACCTCGTACTTTAGCTTGAGTATTAGGAACAATAATCTTAATCTTAATGATGGCTACAGCCTTTCTGGGTTAAATAATTGGCCCAAAATGAGGAGATATAAGTCAATCGTATTGGAAAAGATTCTGGCGATATGGCTTATGAAATCTTATAGTCCTACACGAAAACTTTTCTTATGAAATCAATTAATTAAAAAAAAAATAGGAAGTCAAAGTAAGGTAGTATATCTCACCAAGGGGCTATAGAGGTATAGATGGAGTTATATATATCCATTTGGCGACATCGGTGTTAACGGTTAACAATTGTAGAGCTTAGATAAGGCTAATTTAACTAGACTAGCTCATGATTCAGACCGTCGATTTTTAATTAGATCGCGACAGACTGCATAGCCGATGGGTGGCAGAAATGCTGCTTAATGTACAGTCGAAGTATTTAGTCTAGAGTAGAGTAGACTAGCTGTGTTAACTAAAAATACAGTCTTCAAGAACAAGCCTAGTTTCACCAGCCTTTAGGTTAGAAGAATATTTGTATGTCTTGCCTTTCGGTCAAATGTCGTAAATTCTCAGAGAATGCATGGGGAACTGAGAAATAGTGCGAACAAAGAAGCAAATTCCGGGGAATCACCTGTAAGCTCTACAAACCAAGCTGGATTCTTCGAGTGGCTGCTGTAATTCAGCAGGTAGGGTAACATCTGTAGAGAATAGACGAAAGTCAAAGGGAAATCGCGGAGCTAAATCACATCGAATAAGATAACGTGTAAAAGTGCAACGAGCAGACGCTTCTTCAGGATCTAGAAGGTAGAACCTGTAAGGTGTGTTCTTGTTACCATGAGAGTGGTGCTTGAAGAAAAAAAAAGTAACTCAAGCTTAATATTAAACACAATAACCTTACCTAAAATAAGAAATGAAATTATGATGGTACAAGTTGTGGAACGACTGGGGTAGATATTTGCCCCATATGCTCGATATAGATTGAATTTCTTTTTATTTGTTATCTAATGACGAGAAGACAGTTAAAGTCGGACGTCTTAGAGGTCAAGATAGAATAGGTCCTAATTTACCTTCTGTATCTGAGGCTGGTAAAACTAAAGCTCTGAATAAAGATATCTTGTCCATAATTTTTGGTTCTTTATTAGGCGATGGCCATGCAGAAAGAAGGCCGACAAAGACAGGAGGCACTCGTATATGTTTTCAACAGGAGCATTCGCACCGAGCATATCTCTTATGGTTGCATGAATTGATTTCAAATCTAGGATACTGTAATAGTAAAGTTCCCGCAATCGGTACAAGACTAGGCTTAAAGGGAAAAGTTCGATGCACAGCTAGATTCGCCACTTGAACATATACCAGTTTCAATTGAATCCATGATCTTTGATATGTGGATAGGGTGAAGCGCATACCTTCATGTATAGCTTTATATTTAACACCTTTGGCCTTAGCCATCTGAATTATGGACGATGGAACAAAATCTGGTTCAGGATTAAAGTTGTGTACAAACTCATTTCCGTACGAAGATTGTTTACTTCTAATTTCTGCGTTAAATAAGAATTATGGTCTAAAGTGTACTATAAATAGTGCAGGGGCACCGAACCAATACTGTATCTACATTTGGAAAGAATCCATGCAAGATTTAAGAAGAATAGTGTCTCCACATATCGTGGCTAGCATGAGATATAAAATAGATTAAATCTAAAGAGTATAGTTATATAGTCACTCTTCTAATTACGTCAATCTTTACTGAGAAGTTTAATGAATGTATCACTATATAGCAACATTTACGAAAATTGGTCAACAATGTTTGTTTAGCATCTAGACTATCGGTAGAGTAAAATATCGCAACAGACTGCTCCGTAAATGGGTGTCTGACTTTAGATATCTAAAATCTAAAATATGATGCTTAATGTACAGTCGGATTTCTCCCCTAATCCCCCCCCCCTAGTTTCACTAGTCTTTTTTAAAGGTCCTGGCATAGTTTCACTAGCCATAGGGGGGGGTAAGTGATGGGCACAAGGTAATGTAAAATATAAATACTGTTCACCTTTAATCATTTTTAGTATTTATTTTTAGAGCTTTAGCTTCCTAAAATTAAAGAAGGAAAGTTGGGGTAATATAGGTATATACATTATACATGGTTTACATCAATTAAACAGAAAAGCATTGCTTCGCCAACAAAAAAGAAGTAAATTGAGAAATTGGCAACGGTGATAACTAACTTGCTAAGCGCAGTACCCTGAATCGGTCAAGATATCGTAGAGTTAAAAAAATAGTAAGTAGAATCCATCCTATAAGAGTAGCTCCATAAGACAGTAATGTTTTGATGCCAATGTGGTGAATTGCTGGAATATTTCGAAGAGTAAATTATCAGCAGCGTAGTTAGACAAACGATGTGTCCAATGCGTACAACGACTACAAGCGAGTACAATACGAAAGCTTGATACCACACGACCTTACCCCGGTTGATGAGATAGTCTAGCAAGTCCTAATAGTCTTGAAGAGTCCGTACTCTGAGGTGGTTTTTCTGTGAATAATGCAACATTAAACCGATTCTTTGCATTACACTTTATACTGCCGTTTGTATTGGCGGCCTTAGCAATATTACATCTAATAGCTGTTCACGAAACTGCAGGAGCAAGTAATCCATTAGGTGTGCCAGGATACTATGATAGAGTACCCTTTGCGCCATATTTCATCTATAAAGTGCGCCGATGCGCTTTCCCTCACAGTCTGTGTCAGCAACAGATATACTATCCAAACGTACATCAAACACCAAGCTTAGGTAGCTGACTAAAGTCAATGCCGAACATAGCATGCTTGGAAAAGGTCCAAAAGACAATGAAGCAGATAGTTGCAATCTTAGGATCAGTTAAAATAGATAAGGTTAGAGCTATACTGCTCAAAGTACAAAAACCAGTATTCTCAAATGAAGGAAGGGGACTTGACTGCAATGGGTCCTTTTATCAATATGTGATGACATCCTTTATAGGTCTGATCAATGGATTATTGATAATGCGTTGTGTAAATAACATAATCAAGGTTTTGAGTGTGCAACCTAAGTCTATATGCTTCTGTGGAGAGAGAACTTCGGTATCCACTAAGGGAAGTAATTCCTATGTGGGAGGAGGTCCTGTAGTAGCCGCCCGAAATGTATTCGGATACAGTGTATTGAAAGATATAGCAAGGCAAAGGGGACCAGTTTACAATCAGTTTAGATATATCACTACAGGTCCAGGACGGACAACAAATGTAAATGAGAAACTAAACAGTCTACATAATCGTGCAAAACTAACTAATATTAAAATTGATAGAAATTTATATAAAGACTTCATCTTGAATAAGGATATGTATCAGGCAGCGTACCAAAAACTAAGATCTAGGCCAGGTATGATGACGCCCGGTATAAATCCCACTACTCTTGATGGATTATCTCCGACAGTGCTACAGGATATTCTCAATAAATTAGCAACTGGAGAATTTCAATTTACTAATCCCCCCTTACCCCCCCTTGAGGGAGGTAAGGGGGGTAAAGGACGAAGAATTGATATTCCGAAAGGGAAGTCCAATGGTAAAACCCGTCCACTAACAATAGGTAACCCTAGAGAAAAATTGGTTCAGGAAGTAATGAGAATGGTACTAGAAGCTATTTATGAACCTATATTTAAAGATACATCCCATGGCTTCAGACCGAAAAGAGGATGTCATTCGGCGCTCAGACATATATATACTAAGTTTGTGGGATGTACATGATGAATTGAAGGAGATATAAAAGCATGTTTCGACTCTATTCCCCATGACCAACTTCTGCGAGTCTTGGAGAAGAGAATTTCTGATCAGAGATTTTTGGAACTGATCCGTAAAGCTTTAAACTCTGGTTATATGGTATCGGATGTACGTGAAACCGATATTATAGGTACTCCTAATCCCCCCCAAGGGGGTAAGGGTTCGGTGATTAGCCCTATATTAGCCAATATATACCTGCACGAGATGGATGTATTTGTTGAAAATCTTAAATCAGAATTTGACTCTAGAGATAGAAACAGAATCAGAAGTAAAGAAAGCAATAAATATAGATATCTAGTACAGAAAGCTAAGAGAATAGAAGACCCTATATTGAGAGAAAAGGAAGTCAGAAAGTATGTAAACCTTCTTAGGACGGTTGAGAACAAAACGGTAGGTCTTCATTCGAGAAAAATTATGTATGTTAGATATGCCGACGATTGAATTGTAGCCATTAATGGATCTTTTAAGGATGCAATAGACATACTGAATAAAATAAGAGAATTCTGTAAATCCTTAGGCTTAGACGTGTCGGATGAAAAGACTAGAATTACTAACTCATATAAAGATAAAGTCTTATTCCTAGGTACTCATATTAGACATGCCATGAAAAGCACCTTCTCACGACACAAGGGAGGTGTACTACAACGTAACCGTAGAGGTTTACTTCTTACCGCCCCTATGGCTAGAATCAAAGAGAAACTTACTAAAGCAGGCTTCCTAAAAGACAATAGAGCTCAAACCAGAGTAACTTGAGTCCCTCTTACTACTCGACAGATTATCAATATGGGAAACTCTGTCCTTAGGGGTTATCTTAATTTCTACTCCTTCGCTCAAAACAGAGGTACTCTTGTATCTTGATTATACTGAATTCTTAAGGACGTTACGGTCCGTACTTTGGCTCGCAAGCTAAATATTAAAACAAGAGCGGGTGTTTATAAGAAGTTTGGTAGAGATCTTTGTATAATTGATCAGACCAAACGTGATAAAGACAACAAACCGATACAAGTAATCAGATTCTTACAGCCTAGCTATCGAATGAATGTTTGGGATTTCAAAACGGTTTCTCCCCCTTGCAGCACCACGATTTCCGCTCTATATTCTAAGAATATTTCCCTTTCTAATATTGACAAGCTCTCATGTAGAGTATGTGAATCCAATTTTACCCCTTTTTTTCTAAAAAAAAAAAATATATTTATTTTACGGTCTTTTGCTGGCTTTTTTTTTTCTTAAGAAAAAAAAAAGACTATGCAAAAGCAAAAAAATAAATAAGTATAGCAAGAAATCTTAACCATGGAACTTAGTAGTTTCAAACGTAAAAGGAAAGGTTTAATGCGAATAGTCTCAGGTGGAGGATTAAAGACAACTGAATGAGTAAGAAGCAATATTATACTTGAAATCATATAAACAACGCATGGACATTTTTGCTTTCCTTTTGCTTTTCTAGAAAAGAGTGGTCAAACGCTTCGCTCTGTTAAAAAAAAAATAGGAAGAATGGAAGCCCTCTGTCATGAACGCTTTTCCTGCAAGAATCCATCACCCTATTTACCCCCCTTGCTTTTGCAAAGTCAAAAGACTAGGGGGGATTGGGGAATGCCGTTAAACGGTGAAAACAGTTTAATTATTACTACGCTATGTGCATGGAATCTCTCTCTCACAAATATTTAACAGGTAAACAGATACACTGGTAAATAGTTAAAGGGGGAGGGTTATGCAGGAATCCTACGGAGGATTATATAGTTATCTTAGTAGGGTCCTCAGAGACTAAACGCGAAGCTCCATAATGTGACAGATTATGGATGAAGACATAGTCCATTTTGGTATGAAAATACTAAAACATATATTTATTAAGTCTAGGCTCCTACTTGTACCTTTTTTTATTAGTCTTTTTGATTTCTAGCTAGTGAAACTATGCTTTTCTAGAAAAATGAAATATCAAGCAAAAGCCTAGTTTCACTAAAAAAAGAAAGAGATGAGCTTAGCCGTAAATATATAAATACGATTCCCACGACTAAACAACGTTTCATTCTGGTTGTTGCCACCGAGTTTATTATTATTAATTTTCTCAAGTCTAATCGAGGGTGGAGCAGGTACAGGTTGAACTCTATAAATGGATAAGGAGTTGCTTTATGGCGACATAGAGGCAATGAAACTCTTAAATTTGCGTGAAAATAGAAGCTTTTATCTTAACTTGAAGAAAATGTTCTGGATACAATACGCAGCCCAAGAAAATTCGAGGGTTCAGAGACTGGACGAAGAGAATCTTAATCGAATTTGACTTGAACAATCCTTTTTTATCTAGTTAATTTTTTTTCTTTTACCCCCCCCCACTTACTTACCCCCCCCGCTTTTTGAAAAGTCCAAAGGACCTTTCAAAAGACTACTAAGCTTGCTAAGCTTGCTTAGCAAGCTAAAGGGGTATAGGGGGGGGGGGGGTTATGCTTTTGGAATTTCCTAGCTAGTGAAACTATGCCTTATAAATAATTAAAGGAAACAAGAAATAATCAACATAAGATTAAGGTAAAGAGACAGTCCAAACAATAGAGAAATCTATTGATTGTAGCGCTAGTTCAGAAGGTTACATCTTAATTGTTATCCGCCATTAAGTGGAAATGCTAGCCATTCAGGTATAAGTGTAGACTTAGCTATATTTGCCTTACACCTGTCAGGGATAAGTTCCCTTTTAGGAGCGATAAATCTAATCACAACATTAGCATTATTAAGAAGCCCAGGAATAACTTTACACAAGTTACATCTTTTCGGGTGAGCCGTTGCTATTACAGCAGTGTTATTATTATTATCACTACCAGTTTTAGCAAGTGGTCTTACAATGTTACTAACCGACCGAAACCTGAATACAACATTCTTCGAGGTTAGCGGTGGAGGTGATCCAATACTGTGACAACATCTTTTTTGATCCTGAGGAATCTGGGTGTTCAGCAACACTTCGTAGCCAAACTGTAAATAGTTAAGAATCAATATATAGTCAAAGGATTCTTCATTGTTCGAAAAAAAAGTCAAAGTTGACTGTAATGGTCGAAAGCTCTTCGGACAGATGGAAAAAGATATAAGATCCAAAAGAGTGAATATTCACTCTGAGTATACTTTAGACTTAGTTAATATTGTAATATTAGCAATACTGGTGAAAACGGTTAAACTTATTCTCAATAGTAAGACCGTCGGTGTCAAGATACATCGCTACAGACTGCGTCACTGGTAGGTACGCTGAAATGCTGCTTAATGTACAGTCGGTTTCTTCATGTAAGGTTCTTACCTTATAATATTTAGTTAGAGAATATCTAGTAGTAGATAAAGATTAAATCTGAAGTAATGGATTCTTTGGTCAATAGGGTGGCCCACTTTTTTTAAAAGAAAAAAGATAAATAGATAGAACTCTAATTTCGAATTACGAAGAATTGCTGAAAACATCCACAAAATAAACGTAGGTGTAATCAGCAGGTAGCCTACCCATTCTTCAATTTAATACCTTATACCTTAAACCTTAAGTCCTAGGATAATGGATTCTTTGGTCAAGAGGGGGGGGGTAGGAACTTCAGTGACTTTAACACGTAACAGCCAATGGATTCTTCTTCAAAAATTTAGCCAAGGTTGATGATATAGTCCGGTGGGCCGTGGCGAATTTTTCTAAAAATAAATAATTAAGAAGCAGCAGCAGCTAACAATTGTTAGACGACAAGGTTAGCAAGAGCTGAAATGTAAAAAGAAAGTTAGTAAGATCTCTACGAATGAACTTTGGCTCGACTCAATATTTCATCACCTTACCTCAATTCTCCAAGAACCCAACCTCTAATACCTTAACCTCTAATACCTTAACCTATTTACTAGGGGGGGTGTACGAGGGTAGAAGATAGGATAAGAGGTAGAAAAGATAAAAGGAGTGGCATTCTCATTTTTTCTATATATAGAAAAAATATGGAGTGAATTTTCAAAGAATATTGATCGGACTTTCGCGAAAAAATTTGCTACGGCGTTACCACACCCTGAGGTACTAATGATTCTGGGTGATAATAAATTTCTTAGAGCCATAATTGAATCAGGTGGTCTATTAATTTTATCTCTACTATTATGTGCTGTAGGCCTAACATCTGATATGGGAGTAAATTCAAATCTTGTGTCAAATAGCATACCTAAACACCAAGAGCCTCAGAATGGTGAAGAATTCGAATACTATCTAGCTGGATTGATCGAAGGCGATGGATACGTAGGACCTAATGCAATAACTATATGTTTTAGTGAACCTGACGCGTTTCTAGCACGTATATTGCAAGAAAGACTTGGTTGTGGTACTGTCCAAAAGATTCAGGGCAAAAAAGCATACCTATTCAGTGTTTATTCCAAAGAGAATATGTTAAAAATATTACGTCTTATAAACGGAAAAATTAAAACAACATATAAATTCAATCAAATTATGGGAGCACTTGCAATGCCAAAGTTTAAAGATACAATTATTTTCACACAAGATACAAGCGGTGACTTTGACAACCATTGACTTTCTGGGTTTGTAGATGCAGATGGTTCATACCAAATAAAAGCCGTTCAACGTAAGGGATCATTAAAAGTAGAAATAAGATTAAAACTACAAATAGATCAAAAACGAGATGAAATCTTAAAACTAATCCAAAAACGATTTGGAGGCTATTTAGGTTATCGCGCATCGCAAGACACATATTACTATGAGTCTACAAGTTTTGATAGTGCAAAAAAGGTAATTCAACATTTCGATAAATATCATCTTCAGTCAATGAAGTACATGAGTTATCTGCGATGAAGAAAAGCCTATATGTTAGTTCAGCTTAAACAACACCTAACAAAGAAAGGACAGCAAAAAATAATCAATATAAAAGCAATCCTAAATAAGCACAAAGTTAAGGATTCTGACTCTGATTCTGACTCTTAGGTATAAGATGTGAAATAATATTAGCCTGATTCATTTATGGCAAACGTAAAAAATATGACAGATAATATAAGCTTCTTACAAAAAAATTCATAATTTGCTGGAACGCCCTATCGCTAAACATCAAGGGTAATCAGCAGGTTAGCAAAGATATAATCAGAAAAAATTGAATGAAATTGCAATCTCAGAGACTTTACATGATAGGGTAGGTATATAACTCAAGAGAAAGTCCGAACAAAGATCTAATAGTCTTTCAAACTAAATGTTATATTCTGATCATTCCAGCTTTTGGTATTATTAGTACCACAATATCCGCTAATTCAAGTAAACCCGTGTTCGGTACACTAGGAATGGCATACGCAATGTTCTCTATAGGAATATTAGGATTCATTGTGTGAAGTCATTAACTTTAAGGTGACAAGGGTATACACCAATCCCTTTTAGTTGCATCTTTTTTTTTTTTAAAAAAAAAAAAGGGAAATTCTAAGCAACGATCAAGAGAAATTAGAATAGTGTCAAGAATTATTTTCAAAAAATGGGGTAAATTGACAGGATAGCAACTGGACTCGGAGAAAACGGTTAACAAGTGGCCCAAATTTAAGACCGTCGGTGTCTTGATACATCGCTACTGACTGGTTCCCGACATATCGCTGTAATGCGTATGAATGTACAGTCGAAGCTTAGATATCTTAGAAAATTCTTTAAGATAGAAGATAACAAGGGAACGACATAACTATATGTTAATATTATCTACCTAAGATTGCACATGTACACGGTGGGTCTGGATGTTCAAAGATGATTTACGTTCTATACCCTATTGTTTATATCTTTACCCTTACTAGCTAATATTGCACCAGTACTATCGGATAACCTAGAGCTAAAGGGACTAGACGATCGTACAAAAGAGATCGAATATTCTAGGTGAAGGGAAAGCTGGCAAGAACTTTCGTCTATACGTCATAACTAAAGACGTTAAGATTGTCAAAGCAATAGTTTTGCCCCCCCATGCATGAATCGATGCTATATAAACTAGGAGTATAGATAGACAATCAAATTCACGTCGTCTATGTCCTCTAAAGGCATGGAGAATTATTTCCCAATATGCAAGAAACTATTTGAAATCAGTGAACTCTTGAATGAAGTCACGTGAATCTTATACAATTTGCAGGTAAACTAACGAATATTTATCCAAGAATTCGAAGGAACTTCAGAGACTAAATGGGAAACATCCTCACCATCGGTGGGGGTTGAAGCCATAGTCCAAATTAAATTCATTCAATCAATGGATTTTTTAACGGTGGATAGAGTAAATCTTGTGTTCACGTATGAAATCTTGCTATATGCTGGAAACTTCTGATTACTTAGTCCACTCGTATTTATTGCGTTCGGAAAAATCTGAGTATATTTTACAGGACAATCAGCAGGAAACTTGGGTTCTAGTACAAATGCTAAGGCTGAGACTAGAAATATTTACACGAGTTCCAGCAAATTACCCCCAATATCTGAGCACGTACCAACTAGACCAGAATTGAGTGACCAAGAGTTCGGGCACTTTTTAGCCGGTTTAATCGAGGGTGAAGGTTGATTCGGTAAAAAAGTATTGCACATCACATTTGCCTTGGAAGATGTACAGTTAGCTTATCGAATTAAAAAGCGTATCGGACATGGTAACGTATATAAAATAAAAGAGAAAAACTTCGTAGCAGTGAGATATATATTGAGAAATGAAGAAGGTTTAGCTATCCTGCTCCACCTAATTAATGGAAAGTTGGTTAGTACTTATAAATACGATCAATTAATCGCACACAATTACGGTGAAGATTTTAACATAGAAATTCTGCTTCCTGTACAAATTATTACATTCGATAACCCCTGGTTAGCAGGGTTTACTCAGGCAGATGGTTGCTATCATATTAGCCTTGTCAAAAGTAAGACACATCGCACGGGATATAGCGTGAGATTAGAGTATTCCCTCCAGCAAAATGATGTACTGCCACTAAGATTATTATA
Organism: Claviceps cyperi; assembly: GCA_018360075.1. NCBI lineage: Eukaryota > Fungi > Ascomycota > Sordariomycetes > Hypocreales > Clavicipitaceae > Claviceps > Claviceps cyperi. Next base: position 13,847 of record SRPQ01000543.1, read on the forward strand.
TAAATTCTTAGGAAAAGGTAATCTCTCTCAATACAGCACAGGTATCTGATGTTATAAGAGTACAGGCTTTCTTACAGCCCATGATTTAATTCTGTACTTTGACAAATACCCCGTGTACGCAGGAAAGTATGTGAACTATCTAAAATTTAGAAAAGTATATATCATGATAACCCAAGGTAAACACTTAAGTGATGAAGGTATAAGCAAAATTCGAAATAGAAAAACCTAAGGATCCTCAGAGACAAGCACGCAAGAAGTCTAACCGGATTAAGTTAGATTAAGATACTGTCCAAATAATCTGACAAGAGCTTACTTCACGGCGGCAACATTAGTGATCGCCGTACCATCCGGAATAAAAATCTTCTCTTGACTGGCAACAGTTTACGGGGGATCAATAAAACTAACACCATCCATGTTGTTTACATTAGGATTCGTCTTTATGTTTACACTTGGAGGATTAAGTGGTATAATTTTAGCGAACGCATCGTTAGATATAGCATTCCACGATAGCAACAACGCCTTACTCTTCTGGAGTCTTTGTTTAAATTTATTCTACAATTCAGTTGCAACTTCTAACAAGGTGGCTATCGTGCATGAGGAATATATAAAAATGTTTTGAGTCGGTCTCATGGATGGTGATGGAAGCATCCAAGTAAATCACTGACATAAGAAAAACCTTCAGTTCCGACTAATTATTGAACAAAAATATTTAAAGAGTAACTATAGAATGTTAATACAGATAGCCCGGGTGATAGGGGGAAATGTAAGAAGAACGAAGAATAAAGAAAAAGTAGTTTGAGTAGTTGACAATAAAGAGGCAATTCTAGAAATAATTAAAATATTTGAACAGTATCCACCTTTGACATCACGAAAAATTTGTCAATTAAAATTCTTGACCGAATGTCTTAAACATAACAATGTAGAGAGATACTTAGCCGAAAGAGATAAGAAATATGAGAACCAATCTTTAATCTATGATGCTATCTTTGTAGTACCTTTCTACTTCCCGGCATGATTAGCTGGTTTCGTCGAGGCTGAAGGCTGCTTTTCTCTAGGTCTAAGACCAAGATTTGAGATAGGCCAGAACAATGACAGATATCTGCTGGAAGCCATTCAAAGAGAGTTAGACATCACAACAACTAGTATACGTAACCCCAAAGGAGTATTCTATGTCTTAACAACATATAGAACAGTGACTTTGCTAAATATTATAGACTACTTCAATAAATATCCCTTGTTAGGAGAAAAATTCGAAACGTATAATACTTTTAAGTCTTATATCGAGTAGAGTGAGGTTAATTGTCGTGTGGTCATGTCACTATGGAGTAGATTCATACTAAACTCCGGTAGTCTTCGGATTGCTAACGGTGAACTCTTTAATGTAGGAAAAATGCTTTCCACGCTTAAATATTGAAGACGATACCGTGGAAACCAAACTAGTTATCTATGCTAGGAGTAGGATCCGTAGAGGCCATACGTGACACTGAGATTAAGAAAGATAAGAACTTTTTCTTGGAAGATATGGTCCGAACCATTGTGTGAACAGTGATGTATGAAGTGATTCAATTCACTAGAATCCACGGCTACGGAGTTATTACGTTGTTAGCCACTTCCATTATGTACTAAGTATGGGAGCAGTGTTTGCCATATTTGCAGGATTTTATCACTGAATACCAAAAATATTAGGAACTAGTTATAACTTCAGATTAGCTAAAGTACAATTTTGGTTGTTCTTCATAGGTGTAAATGTCACATTTTTCCCTTAACGGAGATTATGTTGGGGGCCTAGACTACAAATAGTGTAGTGAAAACTTGGCAAATTGCAGAGATAGATGTCATTTTCTTATCTGCAGGCTAACTTTACTAATATCATTTAGTATAGATGCTTCAACGATCATGAGCCATGTACCCAAAATTAACAGGGTAGTGATATGATCTAGGAATGAACGGATAGGATAATACCGTGAATTTACTTTTTCCTTTAACTAGCAACATTTCCTAGGGCTACAAGGTATGGCCCGAAGAATACCGGATTATCCAGACGCGTTTGCAGGTTGAAATCTGATAAGTAGTATCGGTTCTATTATAAGTATAGTATCAACAGGATTGTTCTTATACATTGTGTACAATCAACTTGTTAGTGGACAAATATCAAGTCGAAACCCATGATTAGCACCAGGTTTCTTTAGCGATGTATTGCAGATATATCTGAATCGAAGTTATGTAAGTCTAGAGTGAGGTCTGTCAAGCCCACCTAAACCACATTCATTTGTGAGTTTACCACTGCAATCAAATCTAGGGCTCTAGCCTCAGAGTACCAAAAAAAATAAACAAAAGCCTTGTTAGCTCAATGGTAGAGTAGAATGCTTCTAACATTTAGATCTTAGTTCGAATCTAAGACAGGGTAGACTTCTCGCTATCTCTTCATTATTTTTTTATCAACAGAGCGAAAAAAATAAGTAAATAGAACGGCTAGAAAGAGAAAGAGAAAGAGAAAGAGAAAGAGAAAGAGCTGACTATTTTTGTCTCTAGGGTACTAAAGTTTAACGTATA
>SRPQ01000544.1:0-16372 GCA_018360075.1 Claviceps cyperi
AACCTGTTTCACAAAAGAATGGGCGCAGCCGTCTGGCCACTCTGATGTGTTTTGTTTACCCCTATATACCCTGCGACAATTTACTCCGTAGTCGTACCCGTAGGTACATGGACGTAATTACTTCTGGTCCGGTGCACTGGTGACTGTATGCCGGCTCAATGTGCCAAGTTCCAACTAGTGCCGAAATCGAAGGTGGTGAGGTGAGCTGAGTTGGATCGAGTCGACAATTGGGGTCGAGGGTTGCTCGGGAGTCGGTGGTGACGTCTTCTAGCTGTGGAGAAGTGAGCAGCAGGCTTTGATGGGAATCATAAGATGTTGGGAAAAGGCCGAGATGGGCCCAAGGGTTGATGGATGTGCTTGACTTCCTTGCTTTTCTCCTTTGTTTTGTCGTACTTGTTGTTGGTGTCGTAGTTGTTGTCGGTGAATACAAACTGAAATCTAAAAATTATGCTACGGATAACATGTACACTGAACTCTGGACCCCTCCTGACAAGTTGCGACATTTTGCGGCTCATGGCGGTGCAGCCCGAAACCAACATGTGGTGATGTCTCGACTCCTCAAGACCTAAGACGTAAACTTGTTGTCACGGCCTTGGTGCTGGCGCTGCAAGAGGTGGCACCCGTCTAATACTTAACCGTGAGCTTTGTCTGCTACCTCGGCCAACCCGAGAACTTTCTCCAAATATCCTCAGATTAGCAGTCATTCTAGGCATCGTTCGCTGTGGTGTATGGTGCGCAGCGCAGCGCAGCAATCCCAAATGTCAACGCCGCCACCACACCCTACTGAACTGACATTGCATCGATACCCGACGTGAGAAATTTCACGTCACGGGCCGTGCTCACTAGATAGTAACTACAGTTCCAAGACACGAATGCCCACTTTGGGGATGAAGCACGCCCGCTTCAAACATACCCGCGTAGAGAAATACCCTTGGAAGCATCTGCACGCTTAAAGAATTGCTAGCCCGAAGCAAAACTCCTCCTCTACAAACACCATGCCAACTACGCCTTTTCAGCCTCAATCTGGCTGCGCAAATCCTCCAAAATGGCCTGCCTGGAACTCAAATGCGTCTCCAGACCCTGTACCTGCTCCCTCACAGTCTGCAAATCGTCCGATACGCTCTTTAGCCTCGAGCCTACCGCGCTCTTTCCCCTCCCTTCTTCCAAATCCCGTAGTTGCCGACGCTTGTAATCCAACAGCTGGTCGAGTTCGCGCCGAACGAGAGCAGGCTTCGAATCACGCTTTCCGCCCTTTCGCTGCTCCGCTAATTCCTCAACTTTCTGCATCTTGGCATCCAGATCTGCGAGTTGACGCTTCAGCCTGACTTCCTCCCAGTCTTCCGTCTTTTCGGTGGAAAAGTCGGTTCCTGTGGTTTTGAAGCCGCTTCGTCCGAGACGCGTGAGATACTGCTCGCCGAATTTGGTCTTACGCCCGGTGGAAGTCGAGTCGTCGGCTTTGGTGGCCCATCTTGACCCCGCCCCTGTCCGTTGGTTGTCGATCTGGTAGTCTATTTGATTGCGCTCGAAACTTGATCGCAGGGAGGCGGGCACGCTGCGGGGGATACGGAACCCCTCGTGGCGGTAGTTGAGGATGTGTAGGAAGGCGAGGCATGCGTCTTTATTGATGGACGATCCCGCGGATGGGTTGACAAGGTTCCAGGCGGATCGGACGTCGGTATCGGGCACATCAAGCGATTCGTAGAGATCTTCCAAGGCGCCAACTGAAAATTTTGTTCCATCAGTGTTTTCTGTTCCATGAAGTATTGGAGAGGAGTGAGTGGGACTGACACGATACTTCGCCTCGCATATCTCGGTTCTCTTGGTAGATCTGCTCGTATTTACTCTTGTCCTGGGGCTTCATGTACCATTCGAACCCGTCTTTGAGGCCCAAGTCGTCCGAATCATCTTCTACTTGCTCGAAATGCGCTTGCTTTCCCGAGATGGCACGCGTCGCTTGTACTAGATGCGCTTTTGACTCGGGCACCAGCCAGTCTGGTAGTGATTTAGGCACGTCTGCGTATTCCTACGTCGTGGTCAAAGATAAGGAGTCAGCATCAAACTTCCTCATTTCATGCGCAGGATCTTCAAGACATACTCCGTTCAGTATATCAAAGATGACTCGCATCGCGACGCAGAACTCCTCAAAGTCCAGGTTCCCGTCATTATCCACGTCGGCCAAGTCCCACACACGTTCCAACTGCTCATCGCGGAGGCCACTGTTCTTCAAGACCGGGGCTGCTTGTTCGCCAGTCAGGAATTTACCGCCCCCCGTTCTATCCGCGAAGATGTTCCAGTACGTCTCGATCTCCTTGGCCTCGATCTTGGGAGGGGGCGCCATGACGGCAGAGGAAAAGTCTCGGGCAGCGTCAGGCGGGGTGGCCTATTCGATTTCGGGTAAGGACACCGCGCAAACCGGAAACAAGACGCGGAGCTGAGTATGTACACCGAGTATGTACGTCTCAACGCGCTTGTTAACAATGTGAGGAACAAATACCGGGAGATGCCGCGAGAAGGCGCGCGAAGGGTTGAGTCGTGAGTCGTGACGCTAGGTGTGGGGGAGCGAGCTTCGTCGGTCGACTGAGGTGCCCACCGAGTTCCACTATGTGCTGCGTTGAGCCGCGGCTCTGCTTAGTCAGCAGTCAGCAGTCAGCAGTCAGCCTCAGCCGTCAGCAACGCGCAGAAGTCGGGCAATCGTGAGAGCTGCATGCACTTGTGGCTTCACTCGAATGCCAAAATACAGCATTTAACACGTCGCTGCACCCATCTTACATGGCATCTTCCTAAGTTCCAAGTTCCTGGCACCTTGCACTACCCCACGCGCGGCTGAAATTCCTAGTTTGAGCCGCTCCCTTTCCGCCTGAGAGCATTGGGTTCAATTTGCCCCACCTTTCCTGATTCCTTCCACAGTTCCAAACTGCCAGAGCCGCGAGCGACTGGAGGAGGTGGCGCTCTCGTAATAAAATGAAACTGGGGACCTGCCTTTTGCAAATTGTCCCATCACTGATTTCCATCATTCAAACCTGAGACCAAAAGAGAACAACGCCTGTAGTGGAAATCAAAGTCGACCAGACGAAGACCCTTCGGACCTGCGCCATGTCTACAACAACCACCACAGTCACTGAGGCTCCGGCCCAGCCCATGACGGCCGATGCCATCCTCCGCCTTTTCCCCGACATTGACACGAGTTCAGAGGCGCTTTCTGGCCACGATGAGGAGCAGATTCGACTGATGGACGAGGTGTGCATTGTTCTCGATGACGATGATATGCCAGTTGGCAAGGCCAGCAAGAAACTCTGTGGGAATCACCGCCCATGATACGACTTTGGACCGAGTTGCGAAACGGTGGCTAACAAGATTTTTCGCGACAGGCCACTTGATGTCAAATATTGACAAGGGATTACTGCACCGCGCCTTCTCCGTCTTCTTGTTTAACGACAACAATGAGCTGCTTCTGCAGCAGCGCGCATCGGAAAAGATTACTTTTCCTGACATGTGGACCAACACGTGCTGCTCGCATCCGCTGGCTGTAGCTAGCGAGACTGGAGCAAACCTTCCTGATGCCATCGAGGGAGTCAAGCGCGCAGCTCAGCGCAAGTTGGAGCACGAGTTGGGCATCAAGAAAGAGCAGGTTCCTATCGAAAAATTCCACTTTCTCACTCGCATACATTACAAGGCCCCCAGCGATGGCAAATGGGGAGAGCACGAGAGTACGTTGACCATTTATACCCCCACTGTTTAAGCCATGTGCATGATCCGAGCTAACGTATCCAAAACTAGTTGACTATATTTTGTTCATCAAGACACACGTCGATCTCGACATCAACCTCAATGAAGTCCAAGCTACCCAGTACGTCAGCGCCGAGAAGCTCAAGGAGCTATTCGAGCAGCCTGATTTGAAATTCACTCCCTGGTTCAAGCTTATATGCAATTCAATGCTGTTCGAGTGGTGGCAGAGCCTTGACTCGGGCCTGGAGAAGTATACCAATGAGACGCAGATTCGCCGCATGCTGTGAGATGTCTGCTACGACATGCGATTTGAGACGACAGGACTCAACACGAGAGTAGTCGCATCATGGATTTTCAATTAGCGATGGTGATCTACAACATCAAGATGATGGGTCGTGTTTTGTGTTGCGAAATGGAAAGGCTGGCTTCTCAGCAGAAACAATGAAAGTCACTCCTTCTAACATAGCGCTACCAAGTCTTCAAGGATGATCCGCGATTTGCTTATTCCCAGGAGCGCTGCATTGATGGGAGGTGACGATGCGGAAAGAGGCATAACCGAGGCATAAACCCTCACAGCATTGCGAGAGAACTGCGTCGCGATGCAGATGGCCCATTCCCAAATGTTTTTAGTCAAGATTTGCTTCCAGTATTATTTTTAAGAAGAAAGACGCAAGAGTTGCGACCAAAGCCATGCATGCATGCTGACCCACGAAGGCAGAGCCGTCCGCATCGACTGCATACCTAGCTAGGTAGGTTACAGGTATGTACATTCATATATTCGTAGATCAGAGCCCACGCCATGAATGGCATGGAACAGCACGCTTAACACAGCCTAATCTGATACTCGCGAACCAAACAATACAGTTTTTACAGCAACACTGTTCTCTGTGTTTCCCTACCTGTGAAATAGTCCTTGAGTGCAGTAATGAAGGAACCATTGCGCTTGCCACCGTCTAAGATACCCAACAGAAAATGATGGTTTCGCATTGCGAATTGTTACATAGTCCTCGTCTTTATGTTGCACATCAGATTCCTCTGCTCAATACAACCCTCCTTCCCAACGCGCATCAAAAAAAAAAGGCCGTTCACACCCCTCTATTTAAAATCTCATCTCAATACTCTAAAGGCGCCCATGTCTCGTCATCAACGGTCGTGTATATCAGGCCCTGGCCCAACAGCTCGTCCGAAGCCGCCAGGACATCGCGCACCGACATCTTGAGCGAGCTCATAATGACATTCAAATGAACGCCCTCATTGCTAGATGCATCGTTGATCAGCTTAAAGACGTTCCTCGCCTGCGGACCACAACCCGTGAGCTTGCTCATGGTCTGTCCTCCAGCACCACCACTATCATTCCCATACCCACCCCCATCGACAAACATGCTCTCCCCGTTATTCGCGCCCCCACCACCACCACCACTACCACTTTCGCCCAGGGGACCCTTTGTGTAAAACAGGTGCACATACGCCGCCTCCAGCAAATGATAATTGACCTCGTTGAAATCCGCCACAGGCCGAATCACATGCGCCCCCACATGACGCTTATTCGAAAAACTCTTTAGTCTCCCCCATACACGCACGTGGGCGTCTAGTTCAAACTCGGCGTTGGAATTATCTTGCTTATCCACGTCGATCCACTTCTTGACTTCGATTTGTCCGGTGCCGTCGTCAATCTTGAAGGTGATGTTGGTGGGCTGCGGGTTGATGCTGCGGATCTGTCCGACAAACGTGATTTGCGTGACGGTTGTGCTGTCGATTTTGAAGTCGGCTCCTGCGTAGGCTTCTTCTGCTTCGAGGATCTGCTTGATGGTGACGGGGCGGAGGGACTCGTCTTGGTAGGATTTGCTGCCGCCCTGGCTGCCTTGCTGGGAGGAGGCGCCGGCTAGAAAGCCTCCTGAGTCGTCGCCGCCTTGGGCGCCGTAGCTGGTTGTGCTGTATCCTCCGTAGGCAGCTGTGATGAGGAGGGATTAGTGGAGGTTGTAGATGCGGCACGGAAGAAGCAGGGACGTTGATGCTCTAGAGAGAGTGGCTTGAAATTACGTACACATGGTGATTCCTGGCCTGAGGCGCGCGAGGAGAACAGGAGAAAGAGCGGATTGAGTGGTGGCTTGGTGTTGGGTTGGTGATGGTTGGCGATGGACCGATTGATTTCGGTGCAGGCTTGTCACCGCAGAAGACGCGTCTGAGTTGTCACCGCAGAAGACGCGTCTGAGGCGCGTCGACAGTTTAAGTGGTTCAGTCATGTGGTGCGAAAAGTGTGGCGCAGATTGGCCCCGCGTTTCTGAGTCACCATCGTTTTCGCTCAGCTCACGGAACTGTACGCTATTGCGCTCCAATAAAAGCCTCGGCAGTTGTGGCGTCTGTGCTGTACAGTACATATAACATGAAGACGTCAGAGTCGTAAGCCTCAAGATTCTCCGACCCTTTGACATCTGACAATCCCTGCTCGATCCCGATCTACTCATCACGGTTTCCTACTTGATGCATATCGTATTTGTACAGACTCTTGCCAGCTCGCAAGAACGTGCCTGCTTTCTGTTGAAGCGACTTCAGTACAGCGTGTGCTAATATTATATTCGGCGGCTATCCTTCTCAAGCTACGCACTCGGGTGAACGAGAGGCAGTCGCGTCGTCTCCGGACCGATCGACCGCTGTCGCCTTCGACAAAGAAAACAGCTCGAGCTGCTCTCTCATCTGGGCTGTGAGGGGCCCTTTCCCATTTTTCAATCTCTCCACCTGCGACATGAGCAGATCACAGACTGCGACTCTACCCATTATTCCGCTGGCCAGGGCATCTGTCCTCCTCCCTGGCTTGATCCAACGCATACCCGTCACATCGAGCCGACCTGATATCCCGGCCCTACTCGCCCACGTCTACGAGCAAGCGGCGGCCAAAGGTCCTGGTGTCAGAATTGACAGCATACCTATTGCCTGTGTCCCGCTTTCGTCGCCGTTTGTAGGCCCGGCCGGCCAGCTTCTAATCAACAATGGCGAAGAGGTCGATACGTCACAGCTCGAGGAGGTGAATCCGGGGAGCGCTAGAAAAGCCGACATCTTTGGCTTTGGTGTAGCCGCCAAGATTGTCGGTATCGATGGCCGTGGTGGTGGCGAATTTGCTCTGCGCGTCCAGGGAGTCTCGCGGGTGAGAGTGGATAAGATTGTGCGTGAGCGGCCATTCTCCCAGGCCAAACTTGTCTATTTTAGCGACGAGAGTGAGTACTTTGAAATCGTGGCCGTTAGAACAGATGTCACGTTGGTAGTTTTCCAATGGGGCAAAACAACTCATGGATACGTGTTGGCTTACAGTTTCCTTTCTTCTAGTCGATGTGGCAGACAAACAGCTTCAAGATCTGTTCGCCCTCTTGAAAGCGCAGTCTCGCGAACTCGTCACAATTTTACGAATCTCCTCGCTGCTGCCTCGCACGAGAGGTGACCCGGCCTTGTCGCCGGGACTCACAAAACGATTGGAACTGCTCATTATGCGGCGCGAAATCAAAGAGGCTGGCCTTCTAGCTGATTTCATGTCAAATCTTGTCGAGGCATCTCATGAGGAGAAACTTGGTGTTCTTGCCGCACTTGACGTCAAGGTGCGAATCACAAAAGTTCTTGAGCTTTTGGAGCGGCAGGTGGGGGGCATTAAAAATAATTTCAAGATCACCACCTTCACATCAGTTCCTGTTCAGATTCTGGACAGGCTGAATGATAATCCAAAAAAGCGAAACAATGCGGGCTTGCCGAGTGCTGGTCTGAACTTCATGCCGCCGAATGGTCAGACACCGTCCGGAGATGATCAGGGTGATGATCAGGACGCCAACGAGCTGGATGAGCTGAAGAAGAAGCTTCAAAGCGCGCGACTCCCGCCCGACGTCGCCAAAACCGTGGACAGAGAACTGCGGCGGCTGCAGAAGATGATGCCCATGAACCAGGAGTATCATGTTACCCGGAATTGGCTCGAGACTCTGTCTGAGATTCCATGGGCAGCCATGACAGACGACAGATTGGGGCCCGAGACATTGACCAGAGCACGAAAGCAACTTGATGATGATCACTACGGCCTGGATAAGGTCAAGAAGAGGTTGATTGAGTATCTAGCAGTTCTGCGTCTTAAGCAATCTGTCAATGACGAAGTGGACGAGCAGATTCGCCAAGTGGAAGCAGAGACCAGCGTTTCTTCCGGTGGGGACGAGATGCAGCAACACCATATCATTCAAGACAGCAACCACATGATGAAAAATAATAGCAAGCATAACGAGTACAATCCAACTCACCCAGAACATAATGCCAAACTCCAGATTCTCAGATCCAAGAAAATGGTAGACAAGTCCCCTATCATGCTGCTTGTCGGACCACCAGGGGTTGGCAAGACCAGTCTAGCCAAGTCGGTCGCTACGGCTCTCGGCAGGAAGTTCCATCGCATCTCGCTGGGCGGCGTCCGGGACGAGGCCGAGATTCGTGGTCATCGGAGGACATATGTTGCAGCCATGCCAGGCTTGATTGTACAGGGCCTGCGAAAAGTCGGTGTCGCGAACCCTGTCTTCCTGCTGGACGAGATTGACAAGATTGGTATGGCCAGTGTCCACGGCGACCCGTCGGCCGCTATGCTCGAGGTGCTGGATCCGGAACAGAATCACACGTTTCAGGACCACTACGTCGGCATGCCCATCGACTTGTCCAAGATTCTCTTCATCGCCACGGCCAATACGTTGGACACGATCCCCGGACCGCTGTTGGACCGGATGGAGATGATCTACTTGCCAGGTTATACGACGCTCGAGAAGCGCCACATCGCCATGCAGCACCTGGTGCCCAAGCAGATCCGAGCCAATGGATTAGCCGAAGACCAGGTCGCTTTCGACGAGCACGTCGTGTCCAAGATCATCGAGTCGTACACTCGTGAATCAGGGGTTCGCAACCTGGAACGGGAGATTGGCTCCGTCTGTCGTGCCAAGGCGGTCGAGTTTGCGGAAGCACGAGACACAGGCCGCGCAGAGGTCTACCAACCGCGCCTGACCACCGAGGATGTTGAAACCATTCTCGGCATCGAAAAGTTTGAGGAGGAGATTGCTGAGAAGACGAGCCGGCCTGGCATCGTGACCGGCCTGGTGGCATATAGCACAGGAGGCAACGGCAGCATACTCTTCATCGAGGTCGCCGACATGCCTGGCAGCGGCAGGGTCCAGCTCACGGGCAGGCTAGGTGATGTACTCAAGGAGAGCGTCGAAGTGGCCTTGACTTGGGTCAAGGCTCACGCGTACGAGCTTGGGCTTACTCCGGACTCGACCACGGATATTATGAAGGACCGAAGCATACACGTTCACTGCCCTTCGGGTGCGATTCCCAAGGATGGGCCGAGCAGTGGGATCAGTCAGGCTATTGCTCTTGTTTCTCTGTTTTCCGGCAAGCCTGTGCCTCCTACGATGGCCATGACGGTACGTAATCGATTCCTAGTCCTCTTTGCCTTCTTCTCATACGCGACCTGTACATGCATGCATACATACAGACATAGGCGGACAGGATATGCTGGGCACATGATATATGTATACATTCTGTGACCGCCCTGATCTGTCAAACGAAATCACGGGACGGAAAACAGTTCCAGCGTCAAAGAGGTGAAGAAAGCGAAACAAAGGACGACAGACACAGACGCAGAGAATCAAGCAAGAGCTAACAATGCGGCATATTGCTACTTCTTTAGGGTGAAATCTCCCTCCGCGGACGCATCACTGCCGTAGGCGGCATCAAGGAGAAGCTCATAGGTGCTCTCCGAGCAGGCGTCAAAACTGTCTTGCTGCCAGTCCAGAACCGCAAGGACGTTCGGGATCTCCCACAGGAAGTAAAGGACGGGCTACAAATCATTCATGTCGGGTAAGTCAGAGTCTTGATTACTTGTTTTTGCCACCTCTGTTTTCTGCCCTACCTATCCTCCTCAACTCTTCCCCCCTCTGCACAACTTTCCTGCATTGCCTGCTGTGCGCATGGTTCCGCCGGGTGCCGACACGGGTGTCATTGCGAGACAAGAAGTGGCACGCACGCATCACAAGGGATGAAGGCTTTTGAGTACTCACGTAGCCCTGGCCTCTGTTTCTTCTTCTCGAGACAGGCGGCACATGTGTCAAATGCCCAAATCGGCAAACTCAGCCTGCGAATAACGTCATCCCCACCGAACAAAACCATGCAAGTGCATGAAGCAGAGCTGAGTGTCTATACATATGTACTTCGGACAAGAAGAGAGGAAGTCACTCACCTTTGAGAAGGAAGGGGGAGAGAGCGCGCGCGTTTGTGTGTGTGTGAGAGCGCATCTTGATTCTCTACCCCCGTCCTGATCAAACTCGATCCTGGACTGGAACCTGCACCTAACCGGGCATATTTTGCCTTTTCCACACACACACATCCTTGTCTTGCCCGATCAGGTCACCCTCCTGCACGAACCCGAAACTTTTGGCTTTTCTTTGTTATTTCTCTTTTGAACCCCCCGAACCCGAACACCCCGCCGGGGCCAAAATAACAGTTGTCATACTACACTGATTAGTTGCAAGTCTTCTTTTGTTTCATTTCTTCTTGTTTTCCTTCCTTTTCTCTTTTCGTCTGTTCACACGCTTTAGGCAGAATTGTCTTCTTTCTCCACCCTGTTCTTGTTATGTTCAAAAAGAGGCGGCGAGCTTTTGGTCTAACGAGTCGCAAAAATCATCAGTCATATCTGGGAAGCCATTCGGGTTGTGTGGCCTGACTCGCATTGGGCAACCGAGAGCCATTACGCCGGCGGCGTACAGAGTCATTTGTAACATGTAAATGAAGGGCTCCTTCGGCTATTTCAGCGTACGGATACATCATGCTGCCGCCTGCGGGCGCGGCAGGCGCGGGCGCTACTCCGTAAGGAAGCCAGGTTGCGAAAGGACAGCGTAGAAAGAGAACTTTATGGAGTACATGCATACATGGCCATTCATCGAGTCCTTGGTTCTATTTTAGTACATATAACGAATGCCAATGTGTATACTTTATGACTAGGCATTCCTTTCCTTCTCAAAGATTCACTTTCACTGTCCCAGCTATTTCTGGCCATTTGTTCCCTATGTATTGTGTGTCGTGACTCATGGGAATTTTCACGGCAACGGCGCGTGTACCTTTAAGGCAAGTTGACGTGCGCCGGGTTCTTCGGAAACAAAAACAGCTCATTCGCGACGATCACTAATTGACTGGGTACTCGTTGTTAGTCTGGGATCGCCGATTCAGGTCAGGTGCCATGCCAGGCATTTTCTCCGAGTTACGACGAACGTATTTTTTTCTTTGGCTCCAGAAGTTGCGCTAATGCCTCCCCCTTATTTTCCTTGGCTCGTTGCATCACATATCGTCGGAAACTGAGTACAGTAGGCGGGACCAGTTTTAGGATCTTGGATGTATGTATGTACGTACCTGCCTGGCTTGACCGTTCAGCAGAGGGAGGCGCCGTGGGATACGTTGTGCCCATGTACCTCCAAATCAGTTAGGCTGTTGACTACAGAGTATGTCCATAGTATTCTGGCCCTTTGTTGCGTCGGGCTAATTTCACCCAAGTTCTATCCTATCATATGTACATTGTACTGAGCACAATGTACATATCTTGCTCCTGGTCTAAATTCCGTCTATGCTGCAACAAAGACGCCAGTGAAACTGAAGACAACCTTTTGCTTTGTTCGGCCTTATGGCTCTCTATTCTCATGCTCGGCCTCGTCAGGGCTCTTAGCGACTTACTTCGCTTGCTACCTATTTTACTTCCTAGCCACCTTCTACCGCAGTCAGGCTCAAAAAGTGAAAAAAAAATAAAAATAAAAATAAAAATAAAAATACACGAAAGAACAAAATTCAAGTTGGGAACCAGGTTGATTATTGGAATGGTCAGTCCCTGCTCAGATTATGTGTTCGACGGAAGAGCGGAATGTACCATGTAACTCATCGGGAATACATCCGTACTCTTCTGTTTCTCCGGGGCCCGAGGGCCGAGTCCCCGTACATACGTAGGTATAGTTATACATATACGTATATATATGTATACCATACCATGGCTGTGTTTTAGGTACATAGGCCATTCGGAAAGAAGTTTGATAACGTCGACCGATCGACCCTGTATTCATCGGAAAAAGGGACACTTTTGCGGAATAGAGATGATATCTTCCGCAACACCGGGATAATAGGGACCATGGTCGTTAGCTCAGGGCGCTATTGCTTAGCGAGCCTGTCGACCTTATCCAAAGGAGCACGCATCTCGAATTCTTCTTTTTTCCCGGAACTCTTTGAATGACGTAGGGGCAGGCACATGCTTTTCAGGCTACCACTAGTTTCCGGTCCATCATCCCGCATCGTACGACATTCTACAGAGTACAAAGGTACCTTGGCTTCGCTGTAAGTCGGACAGTGTAGCGAGATTAGAGAGGCGGGGACATGATAAATTTTCAAAGAGAGAGATGCGAGAAAAAGAAGAATACATTGATTGTTGACGCTCCTCGCATTTCACTAGTGAGAAGATTGTGTTCGCTTCGAGATTTTGGTCACTAGGTACTTTCTGCAAATCTCTGATCGCGGGCTGTAGAGCTGCTGCTTCCAAGACCCCCTAGTTTATGCCCATCTTTTCAGGAGTAGGTACAGCACGCGACTGTACAGAGTACTCTGTAGGTATGTAGTATGTTACCGTACGCATGTATGTACGTACGTACGTATACGATGCGATGTATAGATGCATGTACATACATACAGTCTACAGACCTACCATCACTCCGTACAAACATTCCTACGGAGTAGGTATCGTACAGCGCCATTACGTTTTTGCTTTCCTTCCTTCTCACAGCCGCCACATGGAACAAGGGGAACGTTTCACATGTGCCTCCGTGTCTTGCACGCGCTATATAGTTTGCTCAACAGGAGGTGTGCGAGAGGCCTGCACCTGGGTTTCTTGTTCGCTCTCACATGTGTCCCGGCAACGAGGACTCAGATTTTGGCAACTGTTGCCGTGACTCGACGGGCAAGTCGGACAAATTATTTCTGCCCCGGGATGAAGTCATTTGAGTGTGCATAAATTGATAGCAAACGCCACTCGGAACAATTGGCAACCTTGGTGACCGTGTGGCAGCCCGAGAGCTCTGGTCCTTTGGAATGCGCAGAACGTCGTGTACTGTATCTGTATGCATGCTCTTCTCATCCGCCGGCTTTTGTGCAACACGTTGTAACCTCTCGGAAGCACACAGCGGCTGTCAAATACCCCATGCGGAGGGAGAAATGATCGTCGTAACTTGTAAGCGATTACAACAACCGTTGAAGCTGGTACACATTCGTGTCTTGTGCAGTGTGACCTGGTCGGCTGCGTGCGTAGTGATGTAAACCGACGACTGGATCAGACTACCCGTGCCACTTGATATGCGAGTCACTCTGGATAGCTACATAGTACCAAGCAGCCGACACCGAGTCCTCTGCGCAACCTCGAAAAAACCACCTCGATGCGGTGAGCGGAAGATTGCCTTGGATGGGGCTTGCCTGACTGAGAGCAATATCGCCGGCTTTGGCTGAAGCCGTATTCCGTTCACGTAGCACCCCGTTTCCGATATAGGCACGGACGAGTATGTAGTATGTATGTATGTATGTATGTGTGTGTGTATGTGTGTATGTATGTATGTATGTATGTATGTATAACTATATGTATGTACATTGCAGGTACCTATGGCAATTAAAACGGCTGCTTTTAGTGCGCACCAACTTGCCCATGACCTCATTTTGGTGCTGCACGTCTTATTGGCACGTACTCCGTAGTGACACAAACATTGGCGCCGACCTCGGGACGATGACACGGAGCGGAGAGCAGAGCCAAATCCTGTACGCCAAGCCTTGCCCAGCTTGCCGGATTGCGGACGACGCAGAATCAAAGTTCAGCGTAATGCACAGCCGAACCCAAAAAAAGGATGCGGTAGGAATGGGAAGGGAGGGATAACTGATTGGCCTCCCGGCGAGGGGGTTCTGGACTTTTGATGAATGCAAATTGGACCCTCATTCCATGCTGCGGTATATGTGCTCCACAAATACGTACCTACGGAGCACCTACGCTTTGGTGCAGCAAGGTGCAGAATGCCCGGGCAAGGCAACCGAAGAAGAAGTAGTCGGGGCGGTGAAGAAGATGATGCTTCCCATGAAAGAGCTCACAGACCGTCTGCTCTGTTTTGTCCGCGTCGCACAGCACAGAGTACCTATGTACTTCCTGTTTTGACGAGAAGGCCGGGACGCGACACGACGCTTCCACCCTTGCAAGGCTGAGTACTGGCCAATCATACGGAAGCGAAGCGGACCGCGTCGGGCATTTAAATCAGCTCAGATCGCGCTCGCCCTTGTTTATGAGCGAACAGCCAGATTGGGCCAGTTGATTAGGTAGAAATGATGCGATAACCAGCTTTGCAAGTTCTGTGCGGAGTACATATGCACATACATACGGCCAAGTCTGCTGTGTACCTATGAACTATGTACAGCGACTATAGGTACGGACTCGCACGAGAGCCGACGATACCAGCCACCAGCTGGCAGCAGCCACTACCGTACACGGTACAGAGCGCCATGTCCGAATCCGGCGGGTTGATGGATTTTTGAAAATACATACAAACTGCAGATGGCTTTGCTCCTCCGTACGTATGTCGCCGAAAGGCGGGATACTCGGCTCCAAGTATACGTAGAGGCTTAAGATTAAAGTAGGACACCAAGGGGGGGGCTGTCAAGATCAATCCAATTAGACACCCCTTTATGCCCCGAAACGGCAAAATTATCTAAGATGATGTATTATGCCTCCTTGTCGTCGCATGAAATGCAATCGTGTCCACAACAGGAGCGGCTCCATGGGTTAGTACGTACATATGTATGTATGTATGCACATACTGAAGCTGTCGGCACGTTCTCAAGCTTTGGCAGAGCTTTGTTGGAAAGATACATTGAGCAGTACATAGCAATATCCTGGTACAAGAGGCTAATAAGAAAGGCTAATTGCCCTCGAAGATGGCTCCAAGTAAAAAGTGGTAGAAGTTGGCAAAGGTCACGATTCGCTGGCTAACCGAGGAAGATGCCGCGAGGCCCGAGCCCAAGCACTACATAGGTGGTGTGTATGTACGACGTTACGAACAGTACAGAGTACACACTCGGGAAGGGAAAGAAAGGGCAATGGTAGGCAGCTGTTTTGTCGCGCTATGTACATACCTACCATGAAATATGCGTAATCGGCAAGCGGAACGGCATGCAGAATGGCGGCCCCCCCGCATGCCATCTCCAGATCGCTTCTTCGTTGCCAAGAAGACGCCTGTTCATCTCATCGGACACAAAGCAGATTGGTGCGACGGTGGCGCAGCAAGGCTGAGCAGATTTCTCCGCTCGGCACTTGCGGGGCTAATCAGCGATGGGGTGCCGCTCTTCACAGCATAGAGCTGTGAGTCTGTGACCCCAGATCGGCGGCATAGCCTATAGGCGCCTCCGTACCCATGTACATATACATAGGTATGTACATGTACTCTATTTTTGTTTTTGTTTCTGTTTCTGCTTCTGTAGGTACTCCGCACTCTGTAGATAAGAAGACCATAGATTACGGAGTACCTACATATCTGGGCAGGGAAGACCCTGGGCCGATCGAGTGCCACAGTCCCATCTGGCCAGACCAGCCAGTCTAGACCCAGCCAACCTGACGCTTCTGGATCCAGCGTGTCCCTTTACGTGCCGACTCAAAGGCAGGGGGGTTCAATGCGTTCTGCCTTTGCCCTTGCGTCTGCTCCGTATGCACTCCTTCTGTTGGCTCGTCACCTTGGCGTAGGGGCCCACTCGCGACAGCAAGCGACCCACACAGCCGCAATCGCTCCTTCTACTTCACAATGACCACGGCACTGCCAAGCGACACTATCACAAAACGCCAACAGCGGCACCGTTGGAATGCCTCCTCTCTCTGCCCCGGGATACAGATCCCCTGTTGACGCCACACACTCGGGATCATTTACCGGGTGGCGGAAGCGAATTCCAGCGCCAATGTCCCGACTCCCGACAAAGGCTCCCGAGTCCCGACAGAGGCCCTCCTTGTCGCACTCGAGTTATAAACGAGCAAAGGATGTTGATCGACGACTGCCAACGACCAGGTGTCCCTCTTGATTCGTGCGTCTCCCAACTATATATACATACTCAGTGCCTCTAGGCTGGTATCGCTTTGCATACTATCAGTCTCTCGGCCGTGTTGGGAATTGATTGATCACGCTTACCCGTCTTTACTAGGTGATTGGTGCCATCTAGGCACCTGGATCGCCGTGTCCCAAGTCGAGTTCAATATTAAGTCTCACTCTGTTGTGTCTAGAGTCCAGAGGCGTCGAGGGCCAGTGTGTTCGCGGAACCAGACCTCGAGTCATACCTTGAAAACGGCAACTAATGAAAAACTCATAACTACATACAACGACTTTTACAAGATGATACATTTTGTTAGTTGACTACAATGGCAAGTTTGGCGTATTGAAAGCTAGGGGCAGAGCTGGTGGTGAAATATTTGCTCCCGATTACGTTGGTGGTGGCCCAGTTCAATAGTGTCGCAGGGTATATAGGGGTAATTAAAACACATCAGAGTGGCCAGACGGCTGCGCCCATTCTTTTGTGAAACAGGTTATGAGCCCGGGAGGAT